>JAFEMH010001665.1:0-75000 GCA_022495995.1 Adenophora triphylla var. japonica
CTACCCGAAACGTACCCCGACCCTCCGGAACCTAACAATCTCCCTGTGACAAAAAAAAAAAGTTTTTTTACTCGTTTTTGCTACCAATAAAAATGATCCCCGTTTTCAAAGCCTTTTCCTAAGTTTTTGCCACCAATAAAACGACACCATTTTCACAGCCAGTTTCTCAACGCTTGGGCTCAAAATACACAAACCATGCGGCGACTCCTCATTTTTTCCTTTCCCATGAAGCGAGGTCTCGTACACCAAAATCCCCCGCGAAAGACAAAACTGCGTTTCGCGCGCCCGCGCGGAAACTCGTGTAATTTCGCTTGGCGACTACTGGGGAAAAAGATACTTTTTCAAAACTACTCGTTGTTTTCTAAAAATCTCTTCCGTGGGTCAAACTTTCGTTTACCCTTCCTCGCTTTTCGTACAAGTGCCAGTAAGTTCCTTTAAAACTCGAACGGTTTTTGTTTCAAGGGCATTACATTGTTTCAACTTTTCAAAATCATACCATGTTTGTGCATCCCCATTCATGTTTGATTTTCTATGCTGCCTTTTTGAACTGTGCATCATAAATTCTTTAAGACACATTCTCGAAAAAATCTCTGTTTTACTCAGTAAAAGAATTTTAGTGACCGCACACTACGCGCACTTGCCGCCTAACACCGCACTTCACGTGCACTTGCCGCCTCGGTACACCGCACACTAAAACCCCTAACCCGGGATGGCCTTATCGCTTGCACTCCGATTGGTCCGCCGACACCTTCGGGGCGCACGAGGTCATCCCAAACATCCTATCCTAGCCCGTGTAAGCCATGCACTCTTTGTGTCACACTTTGTCCAAGACCCCGTTGGTTTTTGGCTTAGCTCGTGTCATAAAGCCTAAGTGTATGTTTTTACGCTGGGCTCCCGCTCCGAGTCAAGCTCGAGAGTTCGAGACCAAAGGTCGTTCCCGACACGAAGTCTTGAGCTTTTCACTTTGACTTTGACGCGTGAGCTCACAAAAATATACCCGAAGGTTCAATGTGACGCCGTGTCACCAAACCCCGCCGTATGTATCGTGCCGCCCACACCTTGGCTAACGCTAAAAAGCTAAGGTCTCTCACACAAGCGAGTCAGGAGAGGTCATGCCCAAATTTTGGCACGATCCCCGCCTTAACTTAAGGACGTTGACTTCGACCGTGGCCCGTGACGTCACACACGTTGAAAGTTTGCGTGATCGCCTAACCTTAAGTTCACTTTTTCCTTTGTCGGTGGAACTCGCTTGCCTTATCGTACCTCACTGATAGTCCATCTCCGAGAAAGATGATCTACAATGGAAACGAGGGGCTTATAAGTTTAGTGACGAGATCCACCGATTAGAGCTCTAGGATTAGTTGCGAAAGAAGACCCGCTCTTTTTCCAACCGATTAGACTCGAGAAAACGCGCTTAAGTAAACATTAATCGGTAATCGCACAAGCTCCGAAACCTTGAGCTAAATCCCTTTTCCGAAGCCTAAACCCTTCCTTTCGCTCCTCAGCGAGCGTAGTGGTTCAAATTTCGGGCCGCCGCCTTGCCAGATCACAAGAATCGCAGGCGACAGCTTCTTCGGTTCCCTCAGCCCTCTCAGTAATTTCCGACATGTCTAGCTTCACCGAGAAATCGTGACTGGGACGGACCCCGCCACCGGTAATGTATATGACATTGGAAGAAGCTATCCGGGCTTGCGAGGTTCACAAGAGGCAGTAAAGAAGATCACCATGTACTTCGTGGTACGCCTTCGAATGAGCGTGGTATAGCAGCTTATCCCCGCCAGACGGTACTTTTGTCCCGGCCGAGGATGACGATTCTCCGAAACCAGCTTCACTAAACTCTTCAATCAGTTCCTCCCCGCCAACTTACGGATGCCTTCCAACCAAGGGAAACAAATGACCTAGGCTCCATAAGTTGCCACCTCTTAGGGCAACCCTGTCATTTTTGGCCAGCTGCTACTCCTATCACTCAATACCACTAAATAAGACCTGACCATCTCAGATGCTAATATCCTCAATACCTTCCCTGTTCGCCCTGCTGCATATACACGAATCCCTAAACACCGGGACAAAACCCCGATAGCAGCTTCGTAAAAGGCTCCCGTATATTCTCATATACCAAGCCTTCCACTTCCAATCATTACCGCCACGTGGTAGCACCCAGGCGCCGAGCCTCAAAGTCCACCACTGACTCCAACCTTAGCCTCGGATGGTCGAGCAGATGAAAGACTCCGGAAGCCACCATGAGCAAACAAAGTGTGAAACGCCAAATCCACGTATCCGGGAATGGTCACGCCTCTCCCGCCAAGTTCGTAATGCCGGAGATGGACCGATTCGACGGAACCGAATGTCTCAAACGCACGTCGACACCTACGTTCTCGACATGAGAGCAAAAGGAGCAACCTCCAAAGCAAATGGCCGACCACATCCAAAGATACGCTCAAAAGTTCGGCAAGTTAACGATGGTTTCGAGGGTCAAGCCTACGGACGCCACACTGGGAACAGTTAGTAACATCTTCCCCGGAATGGTACAGATCCAACTTAGAGTGGGAAACAAGTCGCGAGGACTTAATCACCACTGAAAGCGTAAAGCGGATGAAAGTGTTTGGGGGAATTCTACAAAAGATGGAGCCTGAAACTCTCCGAGATCATGGAGCCACTCTCCAAAGACGGTCAGATGCGGATCTTCAAGTCCCGCTTAAGACCGCCCATCGAACTCTCATCGGGCCACAATTTCTTCCTGCATCTCCGGCCATGGTCAATGCCGGCTCACGCTTCGAGAAGGATTCAAGGAAAAGTTGGCTACCTCGTAAGTACCCAACCGGATCGTCAAAATCTGTTAAAAGTTAATCTAACCCGCTAAGTTCCCTTCCCGAGTCAACGAGGCATCCCGTGACTGCCCTGCATCTCGACATCAAAGCGTACTCAACACACGTTATCACACGTAGTGCATAGCTTTCCCTAAAACGTGCTTTTCGGGTCTTCCGGATTCGATTTCCCGCTGAGCTGTCTCGACTCTTCCGGAGGTCATAACTCCTCATACAAACTCCGTTTTGGGCCTACGACATATCAAATCGAACGCGAGAGAGAGATCTACGCATATAGCTTGTTCATTCAGGAAATATATCCAATTTCAGGGAACAGTCCGGCCGGACTCTTTTGCAGCTTAAATACGTGTCCAAAACGTGTCAAATTCAAGGCCAAATGACCAAAATATCCCCAAATTCAAGAGAGGTCCGCCGGATTCTTTCTCGCAAGGCGCGTAAACCCATCAAAGTTAAGCAACATTTCTTGCTTCTCTCCACTCCATTTTCTTCCTCCCCAAGTATTTTCTCCTCCCTCCTCCAAGTTTTCCTCCTATAAATACTCCTCCTCCTTCATAAATCCTACACATTTTCCTCCTCTCTCCACCCCAAGCTCCTAGGCTTGTCTCCTTTCTTCCGCTTCTTCTGGGGCCCTCGTGCTACTCGTCTGGCGGAATTCTCTACTCTTCTGGGGCCCTCGTGCTACTCGCTCGGTAGATTCTGATCTCAAGCTAAACCGACATAAGTCGAAACGCCGCCCAAATCCCTAGGTTCCTAAACACCAAATAAAAGGGGAAACTCGCCCAAACACTTCCGAAACACCTTTCTTAAACACCTTTCCGTATCCCGTATACGCCCACCGAGCCAAAGGAGCCGACTTAGCCATAGGTAGCTCTCTCTCATTCTCAAAATGTAGACGCCTCGTCTAACGGGATCCGATACGTTTTAGCCCTCGATCCTCTTTCTCTTCCCGTAAGAGAAGTAATCACGGTTAAAACGGCGTTCCGACCCCGTGCTTACTTTTTATGTCATTTACCATTCCCGATTGATCGATCCGCTGATTGTCATTTACTTTCTTTCGTATTTACAATTCCGAGCCGATTGGCTCATTGATCGTCATTTACAATTCCGAGCCGATTGGCCTCGTTGATCGTCATTTACAATTCCGAGCCGATTGGCCTCGTTGATCGTCATTTACGATTCCGATCGTTTGATTCCGTTGACACGCACTTTAAATACCGGTTATTTACAAGTCCGACCCGTTTGGATCGTGATAGTATTTACTTTTCAAAGTCCGAGTCGCAACCGGATTCGTTGATCGCATATCATTTAATACGCTTTTTTCTCGCGAAAATCGTTAACAATGTAATGCCCGGTTCAAAACCGGAGTTCGTCCGTCGAACTCTCTTTAAAATGCGCAAAATGATGTTTGTCATTCAAACGCCATCTTTCAAACTAAAAGCCGCCATTTGACACTCAAAATCATTTAATACGCATTTTTCCCGTAAAATCGCTAACAATGACTCGCACGGTTCAAAATCGACGTTGCTACACAAACGCTAATTTCAAACTCAAAATCGACGTTTGCCACGCAAACGCTCATTTCAAACTCAAAATCGACGCTTGCCACGTAACGCTATTTCAAACTCAAAGTCGGCGTTGCTACGCAACGCTCTTTTCAAACTCAAAATCGACGTTGCTACGCAAACGCTATTTCGCTCAAACCGACGTTTGTCATTCAAACGCTTGTCTTTTCAAAAGTCACCTAATCAACGTTTGACATTCAAACCAAGATTAAGCTTATCATTCAAGCCCCCATTTCAAAACACACACACACACACACATTTTCGAGAAAGGTAGAAAGACTCGCCATGCGAGGCGTTTCGGCGATCTCGTAATACTCTACCCGAAACGTAACGTGACCTCCGAACCTAACAATCTCTGGTACTAAAAATCTTTTTACTCGCTTTTGCTACCAATAAAAATGATCCCCGTTTTCAAAGCCTTTTCCCTAAGTTTTTGCTACCAATAAAAACGACACCTTTTCACAATAGCCGTTTTCTCAACGTTTGGGCTCAAAATACAAAACCGCGTGGTGACTCCTCATTTTCCTTCCCATGAAGCGAGGTCTCGTGACACCAACCCTCCGCGAAAGACAAACCGCTGCCGCGCGAAACGGTAATTTCGCTTGGCGACTGGCTGGGAAAAGATACTTTTTCAAAACTACCGTTGTTTTCTAAAAAGCCTTCCGTGGGTCAAACTTTCATTTACTCCTTCCTCGTTGTGTGTGTGTTCCTTTAAACCTCGAACGGTTTTTGTTTCAAAGGCATTACATTGTCAACTTTTTCAAAATCTTACCATGTTTGTGCATCCCCATTCATGTTTGATTTTCATGTCAGTTTTTTGAATCGTTCATCATAAATTCTTTAAGACACATTCAAAAAAAATCTCGTTTTACTCGTAAAAGAATTTTAGTGACCGCACACTACTCGCACTTGCCGCCTTGGAACACCGCACTTCACGTGCACTTCGCGCCTCGGTACACCGCACACTACAACCCCTAACCCGGGATGGCCTTATCGCTGCACCCCGATTGGTTCGCGTACACCTTTTGGGGCGCACGGGTCGTCCCCAAACATCCCATCTCTAGCCCGTGTAAGCTATGCACTCTTTGTGTCACTTTTGTCCAAGACCCCGGTTGGTTTTTGGCTTAGCTCGTGTCATAAAGCTCTAAGTGTATGTTTTACGCGGCCCCGCTCCGAGTCAAGCTCGAGAGGCTGAGACCAAAGGTTGTTCCCGACCCAAGTCTCGCGCTCTTACTTTGACTTTGACGCGGAGCTCGCGAAAAAATATACCCTAAGGTTCAATGTGACGCCGTGTCACCAAACCCCGTCAGATGTACTATGCCAGCCACAACTTGGCCAACGCCTAAAGCTAAGGCCTCTCGCACAAGCGAAGTCGTGGAGGTCATGCCGAAATTTTGGCACGACCCCCCTTAATCTTAAGGACGTTGACTTCGATTATGGCCCGTGCGTCACATACGTTGGAAGTTTGCGTGATCAGCTAGCCTTAAGTTCACTTTTTCCTTTGTCGGTGGAACTTGCTTGCCTTATAGGAACTCGCTCGGGATTGTTCGTCCCGAGAAAGATGATCTACAAATGGAAACGAGGGGCCTATAAGCGTAGTAACGAGATCCACTGATTAGAGCTCTAGGATTAGTTGCGAAAAAGAAGACACGCTCTTTTCCAACCATTTAGGACTCTGAGAAAAACGTGTTTTCGCAAACTTAAACAACAATTGCATGGTCCCATCTTGGGAATTCTTTCAAATAGTGACCCTCACGGTCCAACTTTCAATCGCGACCTTCCGTGGTCCGATATCTCAAGTCTCGACTCTCGCGGTCCACTCCTCAATCGCGACTCTTCCGTGGGTCCGATGTCTCATATCTTGACCCTCGCGGTCCAATCTTCAATCGCGACCTTCCGTGGTCCGATATCTCGAAGTCTCGACCCTCGCGGTCCAATACCTCACCGCGACTCCTTCGGTCCGAGATCTCATATCTTGACCCTCGCGGTCAAATCTCACCGCGACTCCTCTCGGGTCCGATATCTCATATTCCCGACTCTCGCGGTCCAATCTCAATCGCGACCTTCCGTGGTCCGATATCTCAAGTCTGACCTCGCGGTCCACTCACCGCGACCTTCCGTGGTCCGATATTCATATCTTGACCCTCGCGGTCCAACTTTCAATCGCGACCTTCCGTGGGTCTGATATCTCATATCTTGACTCCTCACGGTCCAATCTCAATCGCGACTCTCGGTCCGATATTCATATCTTGACCTCGCGGTCCAACTTCACCGCGACTCTTCCGTGGGTCCGAGATTCCGAGTCTCGCCCTCGTGGGTCCACCCCCAAATCGCGACCCTTCGGTCCGATATCTCATATCTTGACCCCTCGCGGTCCAATCTCACCGCGACCTTCCGTGGTCCGATATCTCAAGTCTCGACTCTCGCGGTCCACTCTCAATCGCGACCTTTCCGTGGTCCGATATTCATCTTGACCCTCGCGGTCCAACTTTCAATCACGACCTTCCGTGGTCCGATATCTCATATCTTGACTTCTCGCGGTCCAATCTTTCAATCGCGACCCTCTCTGGTCCGATATTCATATCTCGACCCTCAAGCGGCTAATCCTCAATCGCGACCTTCCGTGGTCCGATACTCATATCTCGACTCGCGATCCACTCTCACCGCGACCTTCCGTGGGTCCGATATCTCTAAGTCTCGACTCTCGCGATCCACTCTCAATCGCGACCTTCCGTGGTCCGATATCTCATATCTTGATTCTCGCGGTCCAACTTTCAATCGCGACCTTCCGTGGTCCGATATCTCATATCTTGACCCCTCGCGGTCCAACTTTTCACCGCGACCTTCCGTGGTCCGATATCTAATATCTTGACCCTCGCGGTCCAATCTTTCAATCGCGACCTTTCCGTGGTCCGATATCTCAAGCTCTCGACTCCTCGCGGTCCACTCTCACCGCGACCTTCCGTGGTCCGGATATTCATATCTTGACCCTCGAGGTCCAACTTTCAATCGCGACTTTCACGGTCCAATACCTCCACTCCTTAATCGCGACCTTTCACGGTCCGATTTCAATCTCAATCGCGACCTTTCACGGTCCGATTCAATCCCTAATCGCGACCTTTCACGGTCCGATTCAATCTCTCAATCGCGACCTTTCACGGCCCGATCTCAATCTCAATCGCGACCTTTCACGGTCCGATTCTTAATCCTCAACCGCGAATTTTCACGGTCCGATTCTAATTCTAATCACGACTTTTCACGGTCCGATTTCAATCTCAATCGCGACCTTTCACGGTCCGATTCCAATCTCACTGCGACTTTTCACGGTCCGAGCTCTAATCCACTTCACCGCGACTCTTTCACGGTCCGAGCCCCACCCTAATCGCGACTTTTCACGGTCCGAGCCACCCTAATCTCTACTGCGAGTACTCACTTTTAACGGCCCGATTCTAATTCCTCACCGCGACTTCACGGTCCGATTCTAATCCCCAATCCTAATCGCGACCTTTTCGTGGTCCGAGTTCATCTTCTCACCGCGACCTTTTCATGGTCCGATTCTGAATCCCATCAAGCGACTTTTTTCACGGTCCGATTCACCCAATCTCTAATGGCACCTTTCACGGTCTCGATTCCTTACTTCATACCGCGATTTTTTCACGGCCCGATTCCATCTCTAATCGCGACTCTTTCACGGCCAGATTCCACCCCTAAGCATCACGACCTTTCACGATCCGAGCCCCAATCTCAATCGCGACCTTTCACGGCCCGACCAATCTCTTAATCGCGAATTCCTCATCCGCGACTCTTTTCTACGGTCCGATTCCAATCCTAATCGCGACTTTTCACGGTCCGATTTCTCAATCCTCACCGCGACCTTTCACGGTCCGATTCCCACCCTTAATCGCGACCTTTCACGGTCCCGATTTCAATTCGCACCTTTCACGGCCCGAGATTCTAATCCTTAATCGCGACCTTTCACGGTCCTATTTTCAATCTCTAATCGCGACCTTTCACGGTCCGATTTCAATCCTTAATCGCGACCTTTCACGGTCCGATTTCAATCCTCGATCGAGACCTTCGTGGTTTGATCTCCAATCTCCTATCGAGACCTTCGCGGTCCGAT
Organism: Adenophora triphylla var. japonica; assembly: GCA_022495995.1. NCBI lineage: Eukaryota > Viridiplantae > Streptophyta > Magnoliopsida > Asterales > Campanulaceae > Adenophora > Adenophora triphylla. The sequence continues at coordinate 8,511 of JAFEMH010001665.1, forward strand.
CTCCAATTAATCCAGACCTTCGCGTGTCCGATCTTTCGATCTCCACCGAGACCTTTCATGTCCGATCTCCCACAGCTAATCCCGACCTTCGCGGTCCGATCTCAGAAGTTAATCCAGACCTTCGCGGTCCGATCTCTGATCTCCAATCGAGACCTTCGTGGTCCGATCTCAAATAGCCAATCCCGACCTTCGCGGTCCGATCCCTGATCTCCAATCGAGACCTTCACGGTCCGATCTCTGATCTCCAATCGAGACCTTCGCGGTCCGATCTCCACTCTCCTATCGAGACCTTCGCGGTCCGATCTCAATAGTCGAATCCCGACTCTTCGCGGTCCGATCTCCACTCTCCTATCGAGACCTTCACGGTCCGATTCTCGTGTAGATCCCGACTCTTCGCGGTCCGACCTTCGATCTCCAATCCCGACCTTGCGGTCCGATCTCAAATAGTCGATCCCGACCATCGCGGTCCGATCTTCGATCTCCAATCCCGACCTTCGTGGTCCGTTCTCAAATAGTCGATCCCGACTCTTCGCGGTCCGATCTCTCGATTCCACCGAGACCTTCGCGGTCCGATCTCAAATAGTCGATCCCGACCTTCGCGGTCCGATCTCAAATAGTCGATCCCGACCTTCGCGGTCCGATCTCCCATCGAGACCTCGCGGTCCGATCTCATATATTCAATCTCGGCCTCTCACGGTCAAAACTTTAAATCTCGACCTTTCACGGTCTAATTTTCGAGCCTTAAAGCCTTGAGCCACATACCCTTCCAAAACTAAGCCATACTCTTTCGCTCCTGCAGCTAAACAGAGAGTGGTTTAGAATTTCGGCCGCGCTCACCAAAATTACATGACTACGGCAAAGATTTGGGATCGTTCTCGCTTTCTCAGTTCCCTGCACTTTCGACATGTCGACTTCACCGAGAAATCGTGACGGGACGGACCCCGCCACCGGTAACGTATATGACACCGAAGAAGCCATCCGGGCCTTGAGGTTCACAAAAGGCGTAAAGAAGATCAGCTAATTTCGTGGGTACAGCCTTTCCGAATGAGGCAAGGTATAGCAGCTTATCCCTGGCTCCAGATTTGATTTTTGTTCTGATCGAGGACGACGAGCCCTCCTAATCAACTCCTCAAACTCTTCCACTGTGTTCCTCCCCGCCAACTTATGGATGCCTTTGAACCAAGGAAACTTGACTAAGGCTTCATGTTGCCACCTCTCAGGCAACCCTGCCATACAGGGCCAAGCCAATAATACCCCTTTCACTTCAATACAACTCACCAAGCAGCTGGCCGACCATCTCAAATGTGATCCCAATATCCTCAAAATCCTCCTGTGTTCACTTCCTTCTCTCAATATGCTGGCCATCAAGTTTTCGTCCCCGTGACTTTTTTCCGACTCATTTCTTCTAGACAACTTTGTATCCTGCTTCCAGCCGCTTCCATGGCTCTCAAATCCTCCCACTTCCACCAAAAGATCATGGGCACAAACCGATCACCGCCTTGCCTGCAGTGCGATGGAATCCTGGGAAGTTAATGTAAGATGGAAAGCTTTAGCTGCCTGCAACTCAAGAATAAAAGAGTGCCAGAGTAGGGGCTACTCTATCTCGAGATTCGGTCAATTGTCTTTTGGTCAACCTTCGTAGGTTCTAGTACTTTCCTCGTTTCAATCAAGTCCGCCTCGACATTGTAGATAATCTTAAATTTTCTATAAATAAGTGTCTTTTCTCTCTTCTTGCTAGACTTGAGACATTATTTGCACACCTACATTACAACTAATGAAATGGTTATATCCTAAATGATCACTTCTGCATTGCTCAACGCATAATCTCCGGGAAATAACTAATGTTCTGATTAATCGGTATGAGAAAGTCAATCGGTGCCTCTCCCCATACACTTTCCTTACCCCACAAAGGCCTCCATCAAGCCACACACTTCCCAAAACACATCCTCACTCATCACCTTGACCAAGTCAACGACGGCGGCAATATCAAGGAACAACAAAAGGTCACTCAACATCGGAAGATTGACCCCATGTCGACAACAACTCGGAGCTCGCTTCGCCCTCACGTGCACACGAGAAAGTTCAAGCAGAGCATGCCTTTCGTCCTCAAGAACTTCAAAAAGAAAAAAAAAGAAAAAGAGAGAGAAAAGTTCAAACAAGAACTTCAAAAAAAAAAAAGAAAAGTTCAAACAAGAACCAAAAAAAAAGAAAAAAGAAAAAAAGAGAAAAGTTCAAACAAGAACTTCAAAAAAAAAAAAAAGAGGAGAGAAAAGTTCAAAGCAAGAACTTCAAAAAAATGTGAGGCGAAGGACCCAGCACCGCCAATCACAAGCTTGACAGATGAGCAAACAAAGTTAAAGCTCGAAGAATGGAGGTTGTCGATAACAATGGAGCGGTCAAAGCAAAGGCAAAAACACATCATAAGCCCTTACGCTACATTTGAATTCTTTCTCCCCCGGTGAAAGACGCTGACCAAGAAGCAATGGAATCACGAAAGAAGCCGTCAACAACGACTTGTCAAGGAATCACCTCGAGGCCCGTACCTCATCATCCAAACATCCCATCCGAGCCTTTTCACCAAAAGGACCACAAATGTTCATACCTTTTCCTGCAGCCAAGCACCGCTCGCCGTAACTACGGCGACCGAGCTCCTTACACCGAGGAGAACCTAGGCAAACAGAAACGGTCCAGAGCATAAACACATACAAATCCCATAAACCCGGTCTCATCAATGACCTTCCCCATACACAGACCTTTCTTTCACACACAACCAACTTTGATCCATGACATCAGTTGACTTTCTTCTCACGGTTAATCAAGACATTTGTTCATATCGGGATTAATGGTTGAACAACATGAACATTAACAAAGGGTTTAAAGCAATCTTGTGATCATTATGGATAAAACATGTTTTCAGATGTCTCGACAAGTCTTCTTTTTATACGATAATAGGAAAATTAGAGCTAAACACTGTCTTTTTGTCAGCAAGAGCTTCCATACACTGCTCCAAACCTCTCTACACTCATACTCTCCCAAAAGAGTCAAACCCAAAGCGAGTTTTGGAGCCTGCATTAAACTAGGCATCCACATAAAATCGGGATTCGTTCCCACTTCTCTAAAATACGTCCTTGCGCGTATACATTACATGCCATTCCTCTTATACACTTTGGTTGACCAATCGAAAAAAAATCAAGGACGGTTGCTGGCTCGCCTCGGCCACATGGAGTTCAACCCCGCATTGGGCTGCATCAGATTCACTCTAGAATACCCACAGATGACCAACGACTCCTTCAAACTGGGGCTTCACCAAGTCATTTCTTCAGACTGGGGCTTTGCCACGCAAAGAGAGCTTTTTCATCCCACGGGTCTACTTTGAGTTTCGATTACTGGGGCTTGTCGGAAGCATCTTACGGCATTATGGTTTTAATCGAATCGGGCTTTCGACATACAGCCTCGATGCATCGACGAATCAATCCTCATGACACCTTCCGGGCAATGTAGAGCATGCAAGGGAAGTTTTCTCCAGCAAGTCTTCCTTCCTTCAAACAAAGACAGCCTTCGTAACCTAAAGGGAAAAGCGAAAATATCCTCGACACCACAGCTGCATCAGACATAAGAAAGTTCCAATCTCGCAACCTTATCGCCAACAAGAAGCATAATCCCCTTAAGGATAAGCCAAAGTTCAACTCATCAAACCTCAAAGCAACTGGAGGCACCACCAAAACCTCCACCTCTCAAATGTTGGAGGACCCGATCTCACCCAAAGCGTACCTAGGCGAATATTTCCCTTTGGTCCCTCAAGCTCACATCCTCATATCCTCACAAGCTCAAGTGATAGGAAAGTTTGGCCGCACTCATGCTCACCATGGACGCAACCTGCATAGTAATCCGTATGATCGACAACATCATCGCTAACCTCACGTATTTTGGACCTCGCCAAAATTTGGGGCTGATCACAATGAGCCGCTCTACATCTAGCACCAGCCTAGACGAAGCGCTCGCTTCCCGTGTGTTAGTAGACGAAGGTTCCGTAATGAATGTCTTGCTCGCCAAGATGATGGACTCGTTGACATCAAGCTTCCACAGATTCAAGCCTTCACCCACACCGTCAAGGCCTATGACTTCTACTTCCCGTACAGCTTCTCGAGTTGCTACTCTTAATATTTGGTTCTGCAAGCGGATGATCCTCACCGACTCCCAAGTGTTGGACATTCCAATCACTTTCACAGCCTATCCCTGGGCGCCCTCGGCCGCATCAAATGGCGCGGCGCGGCATCCACCTCTTCACCAATGCTCTCAAGTTCATGCAAGGTAACGAAGCTAATCACGCCTACGGCGACAAGGACTGCTACCACCGAGGGGACCAAAGACCAACGACATTCCAAAGGTTAGAAATCAAGCTATAATGACGACATGGCATTAACTCTGGATTCACTCGAGACCTCCAAAATCCAAATATGCAATGTAAACCTTCCACTATTCTCGGGACAAAATCCTCCCGCCATGAAGATGATGAAACTCACGAACTTCATCTCTGTGACTCGGGCTCGCAAAAGGTTACAAGGCTAACACCAAGTCATCAAAGCCGGGCGACCACACTACGCCCGCAGGCTCAAGTTATATGCCAACACCACTCGACATCGTGAAAAACAAGAGGCTCGCCAAGACCAAGGCAAAGCAGTCTGCAAAAGTGGGAACCTACAAAGGCATACCCAACCTCCGACCTTACAGTTTCGACCTCACCCACTACTTCGTCAAAGGAACTGACAACAGAATTGAGGGAACTGACAGAGGAGCTGATGAAGACGAGAAAGCGATTACCTATCTGCTAGAATGATTACCCATCTTTTCGTGAGATTACCCATCTCTTAGAGAGATTACCCATCTTTTCGTGAGATTACCCATCTTCTAGAGAGATTACCCATCTTCTCTTTTCGTGAGATTACCCATCATTACCCATCTTTTAGAGAGATTACCCATCTGATAGAAAGATTACCCATCTTTTCGTGAGATTACCCATCTTTTCATGAGATTACCCATCTTTTCGTGAGATTACCCATCTTTTCGTGAAATTACCCATCTCTTAGAGAGATTACCCATCTTTTCATAAGATCCTCTCCCGTTATCTCCTCGTGAGATCCTTTCTCGTTATTCTCCCTCGTGAGATCTTTTCGTCATCTCCCTGCGAGATCCTTCCCCGAGATCTTGCATCTCGTTATCTCCTCGTGAGATCCTTTCTCGTTATTCTCCCTCGTGAGATCTTTCCGTCATCTCCCTGCGAGATCCTTCCCCGAGATCTTGCATCTCGTTATCTCCTCGTGAGATCCTTTCTCGTTATTCTCCCTCGTGAGATCTTTTCGTCATCTCCCTGCGAGATCCTTCCCCGAGATCTTGCATCTCGTTATCTCCTCGTGAGATCCTTTCTCGTTATTCTCCCTCGTGAGATATTTCCATCATCTCCCTGCGAGATCCCTCCCCGAGATTTCGCATCTCGCTATCTCCCCGTGAGATTCCTTCCCGAGATTCCGCATCTCGCCATCTCCCCGTGAGATTCCTTTCCGAGATTCTGCATCTCGCTATCTCCCCGTGAGATTCCTTCCTGAGATTCCGCATCTCGCCATCTCCCCGTGAGATTCCTTTCCGAGATTCTGCATCTCGCCATCTCCCCGTGAGATTCCTTTCCGAGATTCCGCATCTTGCCATCTCCCCGTGAGATTCCTTTCCGAGATTCTGCATCTCGCCATCTCCCCGTGAGATTCCTTTCCGAGATTCCGCATCTCGCCATCTCCCCGTGAGATTCCTTCCCGAGATTCTGCATCTCGCCATCTCCCCATGAGATTCCTTTCCGAGATTACGCATCTCGCTATCTCCCCGTGAGATTCCTTTTCGAGATTTCGCATCTCGCCATCTCCTCGTGAGATTCCTTTCCGAGATTCTGCATCTCGCTATCTCCCCGTGAGATTCTTTCCCGAGATTCCGCATCTTGCCATCTCCTCCTGAGATTCCTTTTTGAGATCCTACATCTCGCTATCTCCCCGTGAGATTCCTTCCCGAGATTTCGCATCTCGCCATCTCCTCGTGAGACCCTTTCCTATTATTCTCCCTCGTGAGATCCTCTCCCGAGATTTCACATCTCGTCATCTCCCCTACTTCTTGTAGTGGACACGTCAACCGACCTCTCTCCCGAGGTCAAGTCCCAGAAGCTACTAACGCTGTCCTTTAGACGTTAAATTTCAGTTAGTCTCTTCACCTTAATGCTTCGTCGCTTCTGACAAGTAATTTCGTTTAGTCTCTCACTTAACGCTGTCTCCAGACAAGTAAATTCTCAATCTTTGCGACGTTTGACATTCAAACGCTCATTTCCATCCTAACGTTTGACATTCAAACGCTCATTTACATCCCTAAGTTGACGTTGACATTCAAACGCTCATTTCCACCCCAAACCGACGTTTGACATTCAAACGCTCAGCCCTGTCATCGGACATCCCATCACAAATCCGTCTCTCGACGTCAAAATTCCCATTGGTTTTCACCAACGTTCACTTCCCCGGCCGCCATTCGTAAGCCCGAGAGTCCCACTTCAGCGGCCATCAAGGTAAGCCCGCACAAAAATCCCTCTTCGGCCATCAAGGTAAGCCCGAACGCTCATCCCTGCCAGGATTCTAAAGAAGAAACGCCTAATCAACCTTCGCCTTAATCGACCCCGTCACAAGATTCTGGCGCTTTTTCCCCAAAGAATGTGTCGGGCTTTCCCGAGACCACATCCTGCGTTCCTAACTCCCATCGTTGGAACGTCACTTCTTCCGTGTTGTTAACGCGCTTAACACAACTATTCTATCATTGCCACCCTATCCCCGCATAAACCTCACAGTCATCATAAGTTCAGTGCAACCAAGGCGCGAACGCCTTAATCTCGTGGATAAGCGTATCCTGCTAATCCCGATTCCGGGAGGCGCCACACGCCCTCGTATGATTTAGCAACTCCGGTCTGAGGCGCCACACGCCCACGTAAGTTTCAGAAATCTTAGGTTCAGATGCCTCACAATAGTCTCCATTCAGGTTCGGATGCCTCACAATGGTCTCACTTAGGTTCAGACGCCTCACAATAGTCTCCATTCAGGTTCGGATGCCTCGCAATGGTCTCACTTAGGTTCAGACGCCTCACAATAGTCTCCATTCAAAGTTCGGATGCCTCGCAATGTCTCACTTAGGTTCGACGCCTCACAATAGTCTCCATTCAGGTTCGATGCCCTCGCAATGGTCTCACTTAGGTTTAGACGCCTCACAATAGTCTCCATTCAGTTCGGATGCCTCGCAATGGTCTCACTTAGGTTCGACGCCTCACAATAGTCTCCATTCAGTTCGATGCCTCGCAATGGTCTCACTTAGGTTCGACGCCTCACAATAGTCTCCATTCAGGTTTGGATGCCTCGCAAAGGTCTCACTTAGGTTCGACGCCTCTACAATAGTCTCCATTCAGGTTCTCGATGCCTCGCAATGGTCTCACTTAGGTTCGTACGCCTCACAATAGTCTCCATTCAGGTTCGATGCCTCGCAATGGTCTCACTTAGGTTCGTATGCCTCACAATAGTCTCCATTCAGTTCGGATGCCTCGCAATGGTATCACTTAGGTTCGTACGCCTCACAATAGTCTCCATTCAGTGCTCGGATGCCTCGCAATGGTCTCACTTAGGTTCGACGCCTCGCAATGGTCCCATTTAGGTTCGTACGCCTTTCAAATAGTCTCCATTCAGGTTCACGCCTTCAAATAGTCTCCTCTCGTGTTTAGATGCCTCCAAAATGTCTCTCTCAGACGAACTCCTCCTAATCATTCCCCATAGGTCGAGGCCCCTACCAATTTCCTCATATCTGTGAACTACGATCGGCTTGATTCCCGCTCGGGATACGTAGGAATCCTTTCGCTAAGGGTCCAGCCATTTGACCGCCCAGGTCTCTCCATAAGGCATCCCCTGATTTGGATTCTTATCTTTTTCGACGACCCCACTTCCTTCGAAAGTGACGTCGCCGAGGGGCTAACTGTAAGTACCCAAATCTGGATCGTCAAAATCCATTAAAAGTTAACTGGAACCCGCTAAGTTCCCCGTTCCCGAGTCAACGAGGCATCCCGGGACTGCCCCGTGCATCCCGACATCAAAGCGTACTCAACACACGTTATCACACGTAAAAGTACAGCTTTCCCTAAAAAACGTGCTTTTCGGGGTCTTCCGGGATTCGATTTCTTGTTTTCGAGCGTCTCGACCTTCCAGAGGTCATAACTCCCTCATACGAACTCCGTTTTGGGCCCACGACATATCAAATCCAATGCGAGAGAGAGAGAGATCTACGCATATGGCTTGTTCAATCAGGAAATATATCCAATTTCAGGAACAGTCCGGCCGGACTCTTTCTGCAGCTTAAATACGTGTCCAAAACGTGTCAAATTCAAGGCCAAATGACCAAAATATCCCCAAATTCAAGAGAGGTCCGCCGGACTCTTTCGCAAGGCGTAAACCCATCAAAGTTAAGCAACATTTCTTGCTCTCCACTCCATTTTCTTCCTCCCCAAGTATTTTCTCCCTCCTCCAAGTTTTCCCCTCCTATAAATACTCCCCCTCCCCTTCATAAATCCTACACATTTTCCTCCTCTCTCCACCCCAAGCTCCTAGGCTTGTCTTTCTTCCGCTCTTCGGGGGCCCTCGTGCTACTCGTCGGCGGAATTCTCTACTCTTCGGGGGCCCTCGTGCTACTCGTCGGTAGATTCTGATCGCAAGCTTAAACCGACACAAGTCGAAACGCTGCCCAAATCCCTAGGTTCCTAAACACCAAATAAAAGGGGAAACTCTGCCCAAATACTTCCGAAACACCTTTCAAACACCTTTCCGTATCCCGTATACGCCACCGAGCCAAAGGAGCCGACCCTAGCCATAGGTAGCTCCCTCTCTCATTCTAAAATGTAGATGCTCTTTCCGCCTAACGGGGATCCGATACGTTTTAGCCCTCGATCCTCTTCTCTCTCTTCCCGTAAGAGAAGTAGTCACGGGTTAAAACGGCGTTCCGACCCCGTTCCGTTTACTTTTTATGTCATTTACCATTCCGGATTGATCGATCCGTTGATTGTCATTTACTTTCTGTCATTTACAATTCCGAGCCGATTGGCCTCGTTGATCGTCATTTACAATTACGAGCCGATTGGCCTCGTTGATCGTCATTTACAATTCCGAGCCGATTGGCCTCGTTGATCGTCATTTACGATTCCGGATCGTTTGATTCCGTTGACACCGCTTAAATACTGTCATTTACAAAGTCCGACCCGTTTGGATCGTGATAGTATTTACTTTTCAAAGTCCGAGTCGCAACCCGATTCGTTGATCGCATATCATTTAATACGCATTTTTCCCGTAAAAATCGTTAACAATGTAATGCCCGGTTCAAAACCGAAGTTCGTCCGTCGAACTCTCTTTTAAAATGCGCAAAATGACGTTTGTCATTCAAACGCTCATCTTTCAAACTAAAAGCCGCCATTTGACACTCAAAATCATTTAATACGCATTTTTCCCGTAAAAATCGTTAACAATGACTCGCACGGTTCAAAATCGACGTTTGCCACACAAACGCTAATTTCAAACTCAAAATCGACGTTTGCCACGCAACCGCTCATTTCAAACTCAAAATCGACGTTTGCCACGTAAACGCTCATTTCAACTCAAAGTCGACGTTTGCCACGCAAACGCTCCTTTCAAACTCAAAATCGACGTTTGCCACGCAACGCCATTTCCGTTCAAACCGACGTTTGTCATTCAAACGCTCGTCTTTTCAAAAGTCACCTAATCAACGTTTGACATTCAAACCAAGATTAAGCTTGTCATTCAAGCCCCCATTTCAAAACACACACACACACACACGTTTTCGAGAAAGGTAGAAAGACTCGTCATGCGAGGCGTTTCTGCGATCTCGTAATACTCTACCCGAAACGTAACGTGACCTCCGAACCTAACAATCTCTCGGTACTAAAAAGCTTTTTACTCGCTTTTGCTACCAATAAAAATGATCCCCCGTTTTCAAAGCCTTTTCCTAAGTTTTTGCTACCAATAAAACGACACCTTTTCACAATAGCCGTTTCTCAACGTTTGGGCTCAAAATACAAACCGCTGTGGCGACTCCTCATTTTCCTTCCCATGAAGCGAGGTCTCGTACACCAACCCTCCGCGAAAGACAACCGCTCGCTCAACCGGTAATTTCACTACCGCACAGCCCATACGTATACCGGCCAGCTGCATTCAATCCCGCACCGCCCCGGCAAAGGGAAAGATACGTCTGTCAACTACGTCCATCGTGGACAACAATGGGTAATGTAAAACCCGGCCCCACAAAGCAACAATTCTACTCGTAAGCAGCCTACCGTACACTTCGACAAGTTGGACATGCCACCGAGCAAGATGCCGGAAGGGTTAATCAAGGAGGGTCTCCTTAAACCCGCTGCCAATTACAAACCCAAGAATCTCGTAGCTAATGCGGACAAGAGCAAATATCGTGCCTTCCATCGCATCACGGCCATACCACCGACAACCTGTTTGGGGTTACGATACGAAATCCGTAACTCCGATAGAAGAAGGCAAGTTGGAGTACAATAAACCCTTTTCCGAACAATAACAAGTGAATTCCATTGAGCGGGTGCTCAAGAAGAGTGCCACGGAACCAGCTCCACCTCTTTCACTGGATCCTCCTCTAATGTCCACATCGCCTACGATGTTTGTGGGATCGCTCCGCCCGCCCGAGTACGAGTCCCGAGAAACCGTCCGAGCAATCCTCCGAGAAAACAAAAGAAGAAATCCTCTCAACAAAGAATCGAGAGAAAGATACGAAGCCGGGGATACCAAAGGTAGGTACACTGAGAACCTTTCGGGAGGTTCGACTACTACGTGCCGTACTCCACCCACCTCCTCCTTGCCTCCAGCCATGCCGCTTAGAGCAAACAGTGGGAAAGCCGAAAAGACCCACGAAACCGCATTCTGCACTGACACCGAATACCTCGCATCTTGGTAATCTTATCGCGCCGAAGCCTAACCCCCCGTGGATCGCCCAAGATTCAATTTGTCCAAATTTTCCGAGCTCTGACCGGCAAAGGAAGATCAAGGTCGCCTTGGCACCGCACTCGATCAATGTGCAACCAAGGGCGGCAACCGCCACAAACAACCTCAACACACTCCCGAGGTTCCAAAGAAAGGCTTTACCTCGCAAGAGGAAGACCCGAAACGGATGGCCGGATGACTCTCCTTCTACGGATAGAGACGAGATCTACGACTCCCGCCAGATGGCAAGATGATCACGTTCGTGATGAAGACCTACCGAGAGATGCCTCGGGCACAACGAAGCTCGTACATCACTCTCAAACTCAACACCATATCACTCCCCGCAGTATTGGTAGATAACGGGTCAGCCGTTAATGTTCTCCTCTCAAGATGATGCGAGCTCCTCCGTATCAATGAAAGCCACCTCGATTCCGTCGCCGACTATCAAGGCCTACGACAGCTCGTCTCGCCCCATCCCGGGACGGTGACTCGAACTCGGTTCGAAACCCAAATGGTGCTAGCAAAATTCCATGTGATGGACATTCCATCCGAGTTCACAGCCTCTTTGGGACGCCCTTGCTACACCACATGAAAGCCATAGCTTCCACTCTCCATCGCCGTGTTAAGTTCATTAACCTACAGGAGATCTCGAAGTCATCCGAGGGGATAGTTTCCACATAGGAAACGAAGCCGAGACAAGAGCTGCGTGTCCGCACTCGTGCACCGGGGGTTACCTCCTTCGAATCAACCAAGGGACTATCGGGCAAATCTCATCGAATCCCTCGTAGTCCGAGATGCTAACTATGTAAACGTACTCGAGCAAAAGTGCACTCGGCAAGCCCGATACATCAAGTTCAACTGCTGCTTCCAACACTTGGAGGCGTATTGGAAAGAAACGCCGAACATCGCCATGATGCGGGCACATAAACCCCTGCCTCCAATCGTAGATTCGTCAAGATTCTCCAAACCAACTCTCGGCCCCGCCAAAGCGAAGAGATCTTTGTGATAAAGGTCAACAAGCACCGTCATTCTCGGATGAATGCATGGAAGTCGTATGGGATGTCCTCCACGAGGAACTACCCGCCGCACCCTCTTCTCCAACGAAGAGTACGATGTTTTCCTAGCCGCTCCAAAGAACGCAACCGCACGCAATACGTCCCTACACCTGGATTGAGCGATCGATGACGACGAATCAGACTCTCCGGAGTCGAGGACGCGGCACTCCGCGGCAGACCTCTCGCATTCACATGCTCAGCTGAGGACGGAACTCCTTCCGATTAGGTCACCTACGACCAAGGTTCCAATACCATGGAAATTGTCAAGCTCAACGTCCAAGACATGCATACTATCCAACAATTGGAAGTTACGGTTGACACGACGAAGAATCCCTCTCGATCAAGTGATCAAGACGACTTCGTCAACATCATCTATTCCGTATATCCCGATGATACCAAGGATCCGGTCCTTATCGTCGATTCTCGCAATACCAAGGTCACCCTCGACGACCGCCCGCTCATGGTAAACGAGGCCCTAGCCAAGCGAGCTCGTAGCTCATCACTACTTCCGAGTACCACCCCAGCTGCAACCGGCCCGTGCCGTCGCCAAGCTTATACCCTCAAGCGCCGCCAAGGCCAAGGGCAACAAATAAGGAGACCAAGCTCCTCACCTTGCTACAAGTCGATCAACTCGGAACGCTTCCGGCAGCCTCCACCCCAAAACATCTCGTGAAAGTCTTCCCGCAAGGCGTAGCCGCCTTCCGACATAGGAAATGACCACCTCAAGATCAACATGCTCCAGCTTCGATTTTGCTCCCACTGTCACGGCCCCGATTCGTACATCCCGCGCCGATCGCTAGCTCTAATAGACTTGGCGATCGAGCGAGATCACGAGACCGTCAACATTGCAATTCAACACCCCCGGGTCAATCAAGCGTATATGGGCAAACTTCTTGGTAACCGAGATCAAGGAAGGCCGCATGGAATGTCCTGCCCAACTTCCTTCGTCAACGTAATCCAAGTGTTCCGCCATTCGGCGATTTGAATGTAATCACGGTTCTCGACACTAGCCGATGATGCGCACCTACGGAGACCAAGCTTAGCTCTCGCAAGGAAAGCCCTCATGGAACTAGCCGCTCAAGAAAGTCGTCTTTGGGACGAAGACCAAGCTCGAAAGACCTATAGGGACCAAGCCCTTAAAGTGTCACAGGCACTTTCGTATTTAAAGCTAGAGGCCACTCTAGACTAGTTCGACCTCAAAAGTTTTACTCATGGCAACTTCCCCGACTACCGTCTCTGTTCTCATCCAACCCCTCTCGCTGTGCAAGGGTGGTCAACGGTCCCGATGACCTAGGAGATGGAACGACACAAACAGAACGAATCCCGCCGCTTACCTTCCCTGGGAAAGCAAGTTCTCTGTGAAAGCGACGACGAAGACGATGAAACCATTCTCTTCCAAGCCGGCATGAAGTCAACAAAACCGACTCCCAAGTGGTCCCGGGAGGATGGGAACGGATCATTTCCGCACTCAAATTGAAAGGCCAACTCAGAGGAAGGTCTATTTAAAAACAAGAGGAGGATGGAAATTCGCCTCGAGCAACTACTCGTGGAAATTCCACAGCCTACGCATTCGCTACGTAAACGATCAACTCGGGGCAAAGAAACTACATGGGCAGATGTTCGGGAAGCCGTGTACTCACCTTCCGACATACCCGCCACTCGCATAAAACAGAGGAGAAAGCTCTCCCCGATGGAAGTTTACCTAGACCGCCGCACGCAGCTTCAAAGAAGCACCGGCTATTCTCACATGGGAAGAAACGCAGCGCTAACTCTCGACGCAGCTCCGCCGCAAGAAGGCCGATCCGGGGCCCGTGCAGCGGAGGAAAACTAGCAAACCACGAGTACGCTGCACTCCAACTCCGTAATGCCCCGAGTATGCTCAAGAAGAAGGAAAGGAACGCGATATACCGTGAAGAGATCAAGGAGACCGTTCGCCCGAGCCGAGAACTCTCCAACCTCCCCGAGGGTCAAGCAACGCACGCTGGGCCAGTGCAACCACCTGTCAGGCACCGACATTCGAACAACTACGCCAAACCGTAGGCTACCTCCCCGCAGAGGCATCCAAGCCGCATCCCGGGACGTAATCCGTCAAGCCGCCGAAGCTCCCGTGAATTCATCCACAATCAATGAGTTGAGGGAAGACATATGGCCCTACGCTACGAGGAATCCTCCTCTAACTATGGCTCAACTCGTAGCACTGCTCGTAAGGGACCAAACCCGATGTCGCCGTTCTAACCCGATCGGGTCAAATCCATGCATTACCACCTAAGGCCACCAAAAGCCGACGGAGCGACTGTAATCCGGCCACTCAAGACGCAAATTCCTTGAAAGAGGACCCGATCCTCACTACCAAGCGTACTCAGCGAACATTTCCTCGTCTCTCGGCCACCTCCTCTTATCCTCACAAGCTCAAGCTAGAGGAAAGCCCGGCCCGTACCATGGTCCCCGTGGACGCAACCCCGTATGAAGTCATTCAAATGATCGGCAACATCCACTATGGCAACATAATCACCTTCACGTATTTGGACCTTCCAAAATTTGGGGCCGATCACAATGAGCCGCTCTACATCACAGTCCACTGACGAGCGTCGCCTTCCCGCGTGTTGGTAGACGGAGGTTCCGAATGAATGTCTTGCCCGCCAAGATGATGGACCCGCTTGACATCAAGCCCACAGATCTTAAGCCTTCACCCACACCGTGCCAAGGCCTATGACTCTACTTCCCGTACAGCTTCGGGTTGCTACTCTTAACATCCGGTTCGGCAAGCGGATGATCCCCACCGAATTCCAAGTATTGGACATTCCAATCACTTTCACAGCCCATCCCGGGCGTCCCCGGCCGCATCAAATCAATGGCGTGGCATCCACCCTTCATCGCTGCCTTAAGTTCATGCAAGGCAACGAAGCTAACCACGCCTACGGCGACAAATCACCACCGAGGGGACCAAAGACCAACGACATTCCAAAGGTTAGAAATCAAGCATAATGACGACATGCCATTAACTCGGATTCACTCGGAGACCTCCAAGATCCAAATATGCAACGTGGACCTTCCATCTGCCTCACGACCGCATTCCTCCCGCCATGAGGATGATGAAACTCATGAACTTCATCCTGTGACCGGGCTCGGCAAAAGGCCGCAAGGCCAACACCAAGTCATTGAAGTCAAGGACCACACCACGGTCCAGGGCTTGGCTACGTGCCAACACCGGCCGATATCAAGGAAGACAAAAGGCTCGCCCGCACCAAGGCAAGCAGCCTCGTAAAAGGGGAACCTCCGACGGCACACCCAACCTCCGACCTTACAGCCTTTCGACCTCGCTCATTACTTCACCAAGGGAACCAAAGCAGCGTAACCGAGGGGACCGACAAGGGAACCAACAGCAGAACCGAGGGGACCGACAAGGGAACCGACGCGAACCGAGGGGACCGACAAATGAACCGACAATGTAATCGAGGGGACCGACAGCTGAACCGATGAAGATGAGAAAGAAGCAGGATAGTCGCACCGAGACTACAGGAAGAATGGAACATCTAGCACGGGACCTCAAGCGTTTCGTAGGACTCAAAGCTAATCCGATAAGGGGAGCGTTCATCGACATCACAGCTCTACCTCGGACCAACCGCCACCACAGCCCAAAGATGAGTACACATTCAAGGGAATCCTGCACTTGGAGGAGCAACTCAAGGTACTCTCCATGGGAAACAAATTGTTCGGATCAGCCACCGAGGCCACATTCGAGACAAGTAAGTCCAAAGCGTAAGGAACCGTAATTCATAGAAGACGCTCGACCAAACTCTACAGTAGTCTGTTTGAAGAAGTCATGGAGCCGCCCAACTTGATCGATCGGGCTCCGACAACAAAGATGATCGCCATGATTGGGACAGCAGGCCAAGCCTCTCGATCCCCGCACCCTCATCAAGCATCCAAAGCAATGCCATCAAGAATTGGGTAACTTTCACCGGACCAAGGGCAAGCCAGCAGAATCGGAAGACAAGATGGGCCCGCACCCACATCTCCCTAAACCCGGTCTCAAACCCTCTCGAGCCGCCCTTGTCGTAGTCCACCCTCTCGAGTCATCCAACGGCCTTACGCCTGAGGACTATAATAATGTAGCCAATCATGTATTCCCTTTCTTGTTTAATGAAAAGTCCGACCTTTCTGAGTATCCTCTCATTGCCACTTTAACAACCGATAAGTTAACAAACAACTTAAAAGACGTTAATAATTCAATTGATAAAGAAGCGCATACATTAAACGAACAATACATTAAAGAAGTTCTCGAGCGTGTAGTTGACCAAGAGGACAACCGGCCCAAGCCGCCGAAGAGGTTATGACCAAAGTGAACCCGGGGCCGCTGCAAGAGCCTAAAGAGACACAAGTGGGCGCTTTTCGCCGATGCGTAAAAGAAGCCCCGATAAACCTCCTCCGGAGTATGTTGACGTGTTCGCCCGGTCATACCAGACATGCCAGACTAGATCCTCAATCGTGGAGCACGTAATTCCCCCGATCCCGAATCCAAGCCTGTCAAACATGTAAGTTGCACAAGATCAAGCCAGAGTGGTCCTTGCAAGTTAAAGAAGAAATTGAGAAAATGCTCCGAGTTGGTTTCATCGAGTGATTGAGTACCCGACTTGGCTCTCCAACATCGTGACGGTCACCAAGGCCAACGGAAAGGTCGATGCCGTGTGGATTTCCGGATCTCAACAAGGCCACCCTAAGGATGATTTCCCATCGCCTAACATCGACATGCCGGTCGACACCACGGCAAATTTCGAAGTAAAGTCCTTCGTGGACGGATTCGCCGGATACAACCGTATCAAGATGTCCGAGGAGGATCAAGCCAAGATCGCTTCACCACTCCATGGGGGACATACTGTTACACGGCCATGCCGTTCGGCCTCAAGAACGCTGGGCTACTTACTACGGCCGCAATGTACCCTCTTCCATGACATGATTCACAAGGAAATCGAAGTGTATGTCGACGACATGATCATCCACTCCAAGGGATCGACATGCAAAGACATGACAGATCTCGAGGAAGTTCTTCAAATGCACTCAAAACACTCCATGAGGCTAAACCCGGCAAAGTGCACCTTCGGCGTCAAGCGCGGCAAGGTACTGGGTACATGGTCACCGAAAGAGGTATCAAGCCGATCCCAAGAAGATCAAGGCCATCATCGACATGAAGCCGCCTCAAACCCCGACAAGTAAAGAGCTTCATGGGAAGACTTCAAGACATCGCCGCTTCATCAACCGCTTGACATCTTCTCGCGAGCCCATGTTCAAACCGATGAAAAAGAATGCCGACATCAAATGGGACTCCGAGTGCCAAACAGCCTTTTGAAAAGATCAAGACCTACTTGGTTAATCCCCCAATTCTGTGCCCGCCACATGAAGACAAGCCACTACTCCCGTATCCGACAAGAATGTACACGTCAATCGAAGCAATGCCGGCACAAGAACGTAAAGATTCCAAGGTTGAGCATGCAATCTACTGTAGTTTCCAAGCTTCAAGGAAGTGAACTCACTTACTCAAGATCGTGAGAAAACTTGTACCGCCTTGGTATGGGTAGTCGGGAAATTGAAACACTACATGCAGCCGCATTCTGCTCCCGGTCTCCAAAGTGGACCCCGTCCGATATCTCTTTGACAAGCCATCCCCGTCAATGCGGCTAGCCAAGTGGTCATTCTTCCCGGCCGAGTTCGACATCAAATACATGGTCGAAAATCAACAAAGGGCAGAGTAATGGCAGATCACCCGCCGACTTCCCAAGCAAAGGAACCTAAGGGTCCCGATCCACAATTTCCTGACGACGGAATCTTTTCACTTGACAGCCGCAAACCGCCGGCAACTCTTCTTCGATGGGGCAGCCAACAAGAAGGGGAATGGCATTGGAATGCTCCTTGTCGATCCCAAGGACGAGCATACTCCCATAGCCATCAAGTCAATTTTGAAGCAACCAATAATGCAGCAGAATACGAAGCCTCGTGGCAAGAGGTTTGGAAGCCGCCTCGAGCGCAACATCTCGTAGCCGGATGTATATGGAGACTCAAGATTGATCATCAATCAAGTATCCAACAAATGGAAGACGGTAGATTCTGCCTTCGAAGTACCACGCGTACATGGAAGAGCTCATTGCTCGCTCAAGGATATCTCTTTTCACTATTTGCCAAGAGACAGAACCGCTTCGCAGACGCCCGGCAACCCTCGCCTCTCTTGTTGAAATTCCCGATGGGAAAGCAAAGAAACCCCTCGTAATAGGCAAGACGGGAAACACCCGCCTATTGCCGTGAGATCGAAAAGAAAAAGAAACGATCGACGAACCCCGGTACAATCGATTTACCAAGCATTCTCCAAAGCGGAGAATATTCCTTCACAAATGAAGATGGAAAATACAAAGAAGGGATCAAAGCCAAAAACATGATGGCATTAAAACGCCCGGCATCCCACTTCGTCATTCTGGGGGTATGTTGTACAAGAAGCGCCACCAAGGGCCACTCCTTCTGTGTAAACAAAGAAAAAGCGCGAGCTAATGAACGAAGTTCACAACGGAACCCGCGGTCCGAACATGAACGCCCGAGCATTGACACGTATCATTCTCCGTATGGGATACTATTGGATATCAATGGAAACAGATCGCATCCAGCTTGTCCGAAGCCGCGACAAATGTCAACGGTTCTCCAACCTCAATCACATCCCTCCTCACGAGCTCTACCGCATGACTACGCCACGGCCTTTCGCCACATGGGGAATCGACATCATCGGCAAGATCACTCCTCCAGGGAGCAATGGTCACGAGTTCATTTTAGTCGCAATGACTACTTCACCAAATGGGTAGAAGCCAAATCGTACAAGGTACCGAATTCTAGGAAGGTGGCCGAGTTCATCCGAGAGAACATCATGTGCCGATACCGAGTGCCCAACGAGATCATCTCCGACAATGGGACTCACTTCAAGGAGATTGTGACCAACTTCCGACCGAATTCGTAGTCACACGTCACAAGTCTTCCTTACGTACCACAAACCAATGGTGCAAGAGAGGCAGCCAACAAGACTCTCGCCATGATAATCGAAAGATGACCACCAAAGGTCGGGACCGGCCCGAAAAGCTACATCTAGCCCTCTCGGGATACCGAACATCGCCGAACCGCCACAGGGGAGACTCCGTTCGCGCTTACCTACGGAATGGAAGCGATGTTGCCCATAGAATTGGAAATTCCATCCCTCCGAGTCCTCTTGGAAAATGGGATTAATGAAGTCGAATGGCTACAGAGCCGTCACGACGAACTTGCTCTACTCGACGAGCGCAGATTGAAAGCCATGGAACATACTCGAGCCTACCATAGCAGAATGGCATGAGCATTCGACAAGAAAGTCAAGATCCGAGACATCAGAGAAGGCGACTTGGTGCTAAAGGAAAAGCCTCCTACGCAGACCAATCCCCTCGGAAAGTGGGAGCCTACCTGGATAGGACCGTTCGTGGTACAAAGAATCTTCTCCGGAGGAGCCATGAAGCTAGCAGATTTGGACGGAAACCCTTTCGTTAACCCCGTGAACGGAAGCAAGCTCCGCAGATACTTCGTTTGAGGAAGAGCACGAGTCAACTCTCCTTCCCCATACACCGTCCACCTCAGTAAATTAAAGAGCTAAAAGAGTAATACCCAACTGGATACATTCCCGCTAATGATCCAGGTAAAAAATAGGGTCGCACTTCTTTTGTCTTTGTTTTTCTCAAAATCACCTAAAGTGTCGAACTACGGTGACTTGAGCCCCTTAGTCCAATTGTAAAAGGGGAACGTAGGCAGCCATCATTGGTTCGGTCTAAAAAAACAAAAAAAATAAAATAAGCATCAATTGCTTGTGTTTCGAAAAACTCTTTTCATTTAACCTACAAATTCATAACGGTTAAAACATTCTTTGATGAGTTCAAGCACGGTCAACTCTTGACTCGCTACACGCTAGCAAAACTACAATAAAACATTAATCAATTAATGTGTCTCGCAATGACAATGGGTGGATACTCGACAAAGAAGGTCAACCTAGTTTTCCGTACTAGGTCCTTCATCCTTCTTCCCCTTCCCTTTTCCCCGGCGAGTGTTCTTCACCTTCGCAGGAAATATTCCGGTAGGCCTTCTACCTCGGCTCGTGGACTCTTCCCGATGCCTCCGTCAAGCTCGCGGCCGTCAACGCAGCCCTTTCTCTAGCTCTGTCTCGAGCCGCCGCTGCGAGCCATCATAACAGGCTTTGATTGACCTCCCGATCAGCGCTTGTCTCATAATCGCCCATGGCATCGCGCACGATTCCTGTGGTTAGCCCTTGCTTCGTCCTCCTCAAGGTCGAGCCGTCTGTGTGATCGCACTCAACAGCTCACTCCGTCTCCACAAGATAGCCATCTCGTGTCTCCCCTATACACTCTTCATACTGGCCGTATATATCGCCGATGCACGTAATGCCCTCTCTCTCCGTGAAAGAGAACCCCGGCAGAAAGGACGTGTATTGCCACCACCGGTGATCATCAATAGCGTTGAAGGATCTTCCATCCGCAGAGATCCCACCTCAAAGGTAGCAAGATAACTCGATCGCTGGCACCTCGCTTCCACTGCACGCCGCAGTAACCAATGATGGAATATAGAAAGACGTACGAGATAGCCCCGCACTCGATGATCAATGCACCCTCCCGAGCGGTCCTACAAGTCTCAGAATCTCCAATGGGGAACCCACCATCGCAAGTGATGCGTGCAAAGTCTCGGCCATCCGTAGCTCCAGCTCGCCTCGACGCCCCTATCACCGCAGGACGTCGCGAGAAAGACTAAGCGTCACAAGACATTGGCACCTTAGGCATCATCTCGCAGCCTCTCCTCAACCACATGGTAAGCATAGCGGGACTCCTCCCCACATGTATCGGCTACCGGCCGCCATCCGACCTATGCCTGTGAACGTCTCGCCCAAGACAATGCACGATGTCTCCCCCACTCCGGCATCGCTCACCGAGGTCCGACACTGTGATGGCACACACCCAGACGTGAATGTGAACAGAGTATCAATCGCGCACAGAGCAAACGCGTCCCACGAAAAGACGCTCCTCGCCTCGGCAAATCTTTCTGGCAGTCCCGAAATGTCAACGTAATCGGTATCCTCAGACAAGATCCCGTATGCTTCTCCAAATGAGATACCAAACAAAGACACTAGCTTCTCAACAGTGGCCATGCCACCAAGATATGGAAGAACTAGCTATTCCGTCTCAGTCCTCCTGCAATGGCCCGGAAATCTTCAAACGTAGGAGTGACTTCGTTGTACGAAAAGCCGTACACATTCCTCCGTACGTCCTGTAACCGAGACGCGGCTCTCAAAAGATCCCAATCTGGCATGAGCTCCTTCAAAGCCCAAACAGATTTAATCCCGTAATGCCTTCGAAAACCTTTTGTTCTCGCCTCGTGTGGTTCCGTACCCACGATCGAAAGTTGTCCAAATATCGCTCTTGCATCCGAGACGATAACTTGGGAAAGGGAGCCATGAAAAATGAAAGGAACCTTAGAAGTTTGAGAGAATTCAAATGTAATGATCAAAAACTATGCACTTTCTTAAACAATTGCAAAACCGAAACCGCAATTTAAAGAATCTGGAAATTCATTCCAAGTCCGGCCGGATTCTCTCAGCTGACTTGGTCAACTCTGCAAATGCCCCTAAATTGGAAACATTTCCAAGCAACTCCCTGTTCACCTTTAAGAAATCTGCGTGCTGCGCATGGTTTCATTCAACAAATATCAGTATCCCTTCCGCCCCAGGCTCGTGCAACAGTGCAAATAATTAATAATTAGTGCATACATGCTTAATTTTTGACCCGTTCAATTTTTAGTGCATTCCTCATTTTATTTATTTTTGATTAACCTACTTCCTTATTTGCCAAAAATAATGTAAGGTGATCACGTAATAAATATGCGAAGTACAGGTTCCGCCCACGGGCGCCTTTTTGCAAATACAGCTTTAAATCAAATTTGTTCCCGACAAATACATGCATTTTGTCTAAACAAAGCCGTAAAGAAAGAAAGCAAGAAAAAGGGACTACTCGGAGTCCCGCTCGTCATCCGTGTACTCGATGCACCGCTCCGCCGCCGGATCCGTCGCAAACAGAACTCGCCAAATTCCTCCAAATGGGAATAGGCGAAAGGCCTCCTGAGTAAGCGAACTCGAGGACTCCCTCTCGCGCCCGAGTGCGCAAGAAGGAGCTCCAAATCCAGCCGTTCCGCCCGCGAACCGGCCGAACCCCTGTGTAAAGTCCTCCCTACCGGCTGTGGGAGCAGGCGAATCTCTCGGCCTAGACGGCCCCCGATCACGGACATCCACGCTCCTCCGGGAACTGCACCGCATGAACTCCACGAGCCTCCTAGCGTAGGCGGACCACCCGTCCACCAGCCTCATAGCCTCGTTATACGTACGGCCAGACACCCGCGAACCAGGAAAGTCATCAGAAGACAAGCAGAAAGTACGGATGCAACATTTGCAGAATACTACTATCAAATGCAGAAAATCAAAAGATGCTCACCGAAGCATTGGGGTCAGCCCTGTATCGTGGTATCGGCTCAGCCGGGAGCGGGATCACAAGTCGCCTGCGCGAACCATCCAGCCCCCATACCCCGAGGATAAATTCCCAGTTAGTTTTCACTAACGCTCGTCTCCAGACGTTAAAATTCCTAATGGTTTTCACCATTATTCAAATCCTAAATCGCGACCTTTCACGGTCCGATTTCAATCCTCAATCGCGACCTTTCACGGTCCGATTTCAATTCTCAATCGCGACCTTTCTCCTCAATCGCGACCTTTCACGGTCCGATTTCAATTCTCAATCACGACCTTTCACGGTCCGATTCCAATCCTCAATCGCGACCTTTCACGGTCCGATTCCAATTCTCAATCGCGACCTTTCACGGTCCGATTCCAATCCTCAATCGCGACCTTTCACGGTCCGATTCCAATCCTCAATCGCGACCTTTCACGGTCCGATTCCAATCCTCAATCGCGACCTTTCACGGTCCGATTCCAATCCTCAATCGCGACCTTTCACGGTCCGATTCCAATTCTCAATCGCGACCTTTCACGGTCCGATTCCAATTCTCAATCGCGACCTTTCACGGTCCGATTTCAATCCTCAATCGCGACCTTTCACGGTCCGATTCCAATTCTCAATCGCGACCTTTCACGGTCCGATCTCAATCCTCAATCGCGACCTTTCACGGTCCCATCTCAAACAGTCAATCCCGACCTTCGCGGTCCGACCTCCACTCTCCTATCGAGACCTTCGCCGTTCCACTTCACCGGCAACAGCAATAAGCCCGAACCCCAAGGCACGAACGCCTTGCAACAATCCCTCTTCGGCCATCCTCGTAAGCCCGAACACCTTTTCACTTCAGCAAGTGAACATTCATCTCCCCGGCCGCCAGTCGTAAGCCCGACCGTTCCACCTCAGTGACAGCTGCAATAAGCCCGCACAACAATCCCTCTTCGGCCATCAAGGTAAGCCCGAATGCTCATCCCCAGTAGGATTCTAAAGAAGAAATGTCAATCCCGCCGTGTTGTTAATAACGCCAGTTTAACACAACCGTTCTCCTCATTGCTACCTCATCCCCAGCAGGATAAACCTGGCAACAGCAATAAGCCCAGCACCCAAGGCACGAACGCCCTCGTCAGCATCGCAAATCCGGTTTGAGGCGTCACACGCCCTCGAAGGTTTCAGAAGTCCCAGGTTCAGACGCCTCCCAACAGTCTCCATTCAGGTACAGGTACCTCACGAATGGTCTCATTCAGGTTTAGACGCCTCCTAACAGTCTCGCTCAGGTCAAGGTCCCCATGCGCGTCCCTTGCCCCCTTTCGAACTACGATCGGCTTGATTCCCGCTCGGGATACGTAGGAATCCTTTTCGCTAAGGGTCCAGCCAGCTGACCGCCCAGGTCTCTTTCAAAGTAAGGCATCCCGATTTGGATCCTTATCTTTTTCAACGACCCCACCTCCTTCGGAGGAGACGTCGCTGAGGGGCTAACTGTAAGTACCCAAATCCGGATCGTCCAAATCCGTCAGAAAGTTAACCGAAATCCGTTAACTGGCCCGCTCCAGGTTAACCGGAACTCGTTAAACTCCCCGTTGCCATGCCAACGAGATGTCCCGGGACTGCCCCGTGCATCCCGACGTCGAACCGTACTTAACACGTGTCATCTCACGTAAAAGTATGGCTTTCCCTGAAAAACGCATTTTCCGGCACTTTCTGGGGGCATTTCGGACATTTTCCGGACTGTTATTTTAAAAAAACGGACAAAACCGGGACCCGGGGAAAAAATCCCACATGGCTGGTGACTCACAGGGACACTTGGCACGCATGCCACCTCCTTCTAGTCACCCTTCAATCAAATTCAAAGGGAAAAGACTAAAATACCCCTGGTATACAGTCAAAGTCCGGCCGGACTCCTACTGCATTTTTCACTTATAAATAGAAATGGTTGTCAAAGCCAAAAGAAGAACTTTTTTACCCCAAAAAATCACCAACCCCTCGGCCCAAACTGATTTCACCCCTTCCGAGCTTCCGTTCTGTCTCGATTCGCGTGAAACCTTCGTATTTCGATCAAATACGCACCTTACTACTTCGAAACAACCTTTCGAATCACTTTCCGTGTCTCGTACACACCTCTCGAGCCAAAGGAGTCGACCTTAGCCATAGGTATAACTCCCTCTCTCTAAATCTCTCATTCCGTCTCGGTTTACGCACCAGTCGCTACAACCGTTTCGAACGTCGTTATCGAAATGTAGACGCCTCCGTCTAACGGGGTCCGATACGTTTTAGCCCCTCGATCCTCTTCTCTTTCCGTAAGAGAAGTAATCACGGGTTAAAACGGCGTTTCGACCCCGTTCCGTTTACTTTTATGTCATTTACCAATTCCGGATAGATCGATCCGTTGATCGTCATTTAATTTCTGTCATTTACAAATCCGAGCCGTTTGACCTGGTTGATCGTCATTTACAATTCCGAGCCGATTGGCCTCGTTGATCGTCATTTACGAATCCGGATCGTTTGATTCCATTGATACCGCACTTTAAATACTGTCATTTACAAGTCCGACCCGTTAGGATCGTGATAGTATTTACTTTTCAAAGTCCAAGTCGCAACCCGATTCGTTGATCGCATATCATTTAATACGCATTTTTCCCGTAAAAATCGTTAACAATGTAATGCCCGGTTCAAAACCGGAGTTCGTCCGTCGAACTCTCTTTCAAAACGCGCGACATGACGTTCGGCCTCCGAACGCTCATCTTCAAACTAAAAGCCGCCATTTGACACTCAAAATCATTTAATACGCATTTTTCCCGTAAAAATCGTTAACAATGACATTCCCGGTTCAAAAAACCGGAGTTCGACCTTCGAACTCCTTTTCAACTCAAAGTCGACGTTTGCCACGCAAACGCTCATTTCAAACTCAAAACCGACGTTTGTCATTCAAACGCTCGTCTTTTCAAACAAAGTCACCTAATCAACGTTTGACATTCAAACCAAGATTAAGCTTGTCATTCAAGCCCCCATTTCAAAAGACACACACACACACGATTTCGAGAAAGGTAGAAAGACTCGTCATGCGAGGCGTTTCGGGCGATCTCGTAATACTCTACCCGAAACGTAACTTGACCTCCGAACCTAACAATCTCTGGTACAAAAAAAAGCTTTTTACTCGTTTTTGCTACCAATAAAAATGATCCCCGTTTTCAAAGCCTTTTCCTAAGTTTTTGCTACCAATAAAAACGACACCATTTTCAATAGCCGTTTCTCAACGTTTGGGCTCAAAATACAAAAACCGCGTGGCGACTCCTCATTTTTTCCTTCCCATGAAGCGAGGTCTCAGACACCAACCCCCCGCGAAAGACAACCGCGTTTCGCGCCCGCGCGAAATCCCGGGTAATTTCAATAAGGAAAATCAAGCTTTCATTTAAACTTTCCGAATCTCTCTCTCTCTGCAAAAGTATCAAGCCTTCAAGCAATCAAACTTCACTCTTCCACCGTTCTTCAAACCTTAATTCTTTCTGGTAAAGGTTTTTCTAAAATCCAAACTCATTTAACTTGAAGAACAAGAACTCTTTTCAAAATCTAAACTCACGTCTAATTTTTCTTTTGAAATATGTTCTAACTTAGAATGTTTTTGATTCTTAAATTCTTTTGACAGATGGCTCCCAAACCAACCAAGAAAGACATCTTCGGAGGTTACATTCTTCCAAGCTTCTTCGAATCTGAAGAAGGAAAGCTCCTCCAAGCCATGTTGACTGCTGCCGGTCTGTTGCCTTTCTTGATGCCAGAAGGAAATGATGACATTATGTATGAGCTGGTCAATGAGTTCTTCAACAATGGTGTTGTAGATGATAATCCAAAGCCCGGTGTTGTATCCCATATTTCTTCAACAGTTGGTGGTTTTTCCGTTGATTTCTCTCCAACTTCCATTGCCGAAGCTTTCCCTACCGTTCCCTCAACCGGTTCATCTTCTGTTACCTCTAAAGACATGGAACTAGCATGGGCTAGTTATCGTGGAACCGATCCATTTGTGACCGGTGAAGGAAATAAGAAAGCCGATCTGGATGCTGTTCACTACGCCTTGGCCGAAGTAATTGACCGATGTGTGATTTGCCGGTCTGGTTCCCATCATTGTATCACCATGATACAATGGGAAGCCATTGCAGCTGTTATGCTTCAAAGAAAGTTCAACTGGTGCTCCTTCATCTACAGAGTCATTCTGATTGCCTTCAAGAAATTTCAGAAGGAGAAGCCCTTGTCCAGATCAAACAAAGCTAAGCCCATTCATTATCTCCTAATGAGTAGAATTCTCATGAGAATCCCATCAATCTTTACCATTTCTGGTGGTCAGCCATCTATTCCTAAGTCGTTTGTCAAAGCATTTGACAAGGCTGATCAGGCAAGGATTCTTAGAGAAGCCAAACCTAAGGCTATCACTGTTCCTCCAACCGAAGCTCAACCGGCAAAGAAGAAGCTTTCTCAACCAAAGAAGAAGAAGTCAACCGATACCTCCAAACCGGTCTCTGATCAACCTCAGCCTACTCAACCGATCCCCTCACCGGCCAAAAGAAAATCACCAGAACCTGATATTGATGACAAGGAACCCATCTCCTCTGTTATTCGAACCAAAAAGACAGCTAGAAAATCATCCAAACCTCCTACTCCTCCTCCAACCTCAAAATCAAAACCAATTCCAAAAACCCCTTCCCAAATAGCCAAAGAAAATGCTGATAGAAGGAAAAGAATTGAAGCCGACATTTCCTCATTCATACCCTTCATCCCCAACCGATTGCTTGGCCACGATACCTTGACCGATGACATACCTATCACCGGTCATGCTTCCAATCCCACTTACCGAAGATGCCAACCTATCAGGAATCCCACCTTCCATATTTTCCACAACAATCCTTGGACTTTTAAACCTCAGTCTGCTCCTTCTCCTAGTTGGGTATATCCAATTGATCACTTGCCACCATTTATTCGGAAGTTACTTTAATTCCATGAAATCAACAAGTCTTCCGTACCAGTTGGCAACATTCAAGACTATATTGACTTTGGAAACAAACATGAAGAAAATGGTGTATACTTCAGCAGACCTTGCCGTCTCAGAGATTTTGATATTTCCTCTTCTAGGCGCAGTCTCATCAAACAATATAACAAATTCTTCGATCAGCTTCCCCTCAAATGGAATGCTGTTTACTTAGCTCAAGATAGAATGAGGCAGGACATGATGGTCCAAGCTGTATGGGCAGACTTTGCCATTCTATATGGAGCAGAAGACACTTTGATTGAGACTGACTATTACCAGTCTGGGAGATATGAGATGGAATTTGATTCTCTCCCAAACTTTGACTCTGAACCGGTTTGCCTTGGCCCAAGGAAGAATCAACTTATCAGGAATGTAATGGATTTGTTGGACAACCTATTGGATATGGAAAATGAGCTCAAGGCGGCTGGAAATATCTCCTTAGCCGATTTCTTCTCTGCTGTTCAGACCAGCTCTACCAAGTGGCCCACAGTAACCGATGCCGAGATTGATGCCATGATTAAAGATGAAGAGGTAGAAAAAGAAAAATTTGAGGAGATTGCTGAGTCTAGTTCGAGTTCTAACTCTAGTTCTAATGGAGATGATAAGCCTGACCGAATGAAGAGTACGGATCAAGTGTTCACTACTCCTAAACTGATGGCAACGGTTAGAAGCCTAGGAGGAGGCATTACCGATACATCACCGATTACTCCATTGGGAGGAGGCACTACTGACAAACCGGTCCTCCAGCTATTTCAGTCAGCTCATCGACCGTTGACTCCTCTACCGATAGTGATGCTGTTGCAGATGCTGATCCTTCACCTGATGCTCCCCAACCAGTTCCTGAAGAAGAACTCAACTGACCCGTTGTTTTTCGTGATCTTTGTGAGTTATATGATGCCTTGGTTGCGAGTATGGTTAAGTCCAATCAGGAGGAGGAAGAGAAGAGGTTAGACAGGATGGAACACGGATATGTAAAGGATTTAGCTAACTATGTGGCTGATCTTTTTGACAAGGATGCTAAGATCACTGAACTCTCCACTCAGCTCGGTGCCCTATCTCAATTGAATAAAGAGCTCATGAATACTGCCAAGGATGCCCAAACCGATCTGAAGCTTGCTACCGAGGAACTCAAGAAGTTAAACCAGAAGTTGACCGATCAAGCCTCCTTATTTAGAAAGACCAACACTGAGAGGATCAAGCTTAAATCAGAAAATGATGTGCTCAAGAAGATGTTAGCAGACCGTGATGCTGAGAAGTCTGCTAGGAAGAAAAGGAAGAGAGATGAGAAGGAAGACAAGAAATCAGCAAAGAAATCTCGCACCCAACCGGTCAGTCCATCGGCTACTCCACCTACAGAGCCCAAGGATTTACCTCCAACCGATGACCCTGCCGCTCCTGTCTAAGAATGTAACCGATGATGAACTTGTCTTTCCATCTTTTGCCTAACCGGTTGCAGCTTAATCAATGATATTTCCTTGACCTCAAACTCTGTTGTTTTGAATGACTTGTCTTTCCTTATTTTCTGCTTAATTGATTTTTGAATGATCAAACTATTCTAACTATTTCATTTTGCAGGTTTACTCTTTCAAAAGTCTTCTACCTTAATTTGTTTTAGTTTTAGCCTTCTACTTTTTTGTAAGCTTTCTTAGGTTACATCTAAGTTGTCACTTGACTTAGGGAATGACATATCTAAAAGATAAAATCTTAGTCATTCTTTTTCTGAGTCAAGATGATGCTAACCTAGGGTGATTGGACTTAAGCAATTAGGAGGAGATTGTTAGTCAAATATATGTTTAAGTTTAGAATTGCCTAATCCCAATCACAATAAGCATTAATGTGGACCCCTAATTTTAATTAGACTAAATAGAACTTTTCTATTTATAATAGGTCTCCTTAGTGCTTGTGCCAGTGTTTTTAAATCATGTAATTTTCTCAAGACCTTGAAGACTTGAAGATGTGAAGATTTGCCCCTGTGTTCTTTCTGTGAGTTACTTGGTTTTGTTGCTTAACCAGTTGATCTCTTAACCGGTGTGACTTCCTAACCGGTTGCCCCTTCCTAGCTGATGTAACCTTCACAGGTTATGTCTCCTCCCTTGCCGGTTAAAGCTTTCTCAACAAGCTTCCCTCAGCCTAACCTAACCGAAGCATTTATTGCTCCCAACTACCCAGTAACCTACTTTAGCTAAAGTTGGTAAAGCAAGCATGCTGAATGGATGCTGAAGTGATAATCCTGCGGCTGTCAGAAGCTCAAAATAGATTTTCAAAATAACCAGTACTCACATCCTCTCAACAACTCAAGGAAAATCTTCTCTCTCCTATCTCAGGCATTTAATGCAAAGATCCTTAAATTCAAAGGCATGTCTGATCAAGTCATCATTGCAACCTCTTCAAAGACAACGGCTCCTTTTTAAAGTTCACTATAAATAGCTTCCCTGGAGCATTGAAGAAGGTGGGTGCATTTATGATTCTTGAGAGTGAGTTGCTTTGAACTACCAACCTGCAAACTCCATAGTTCAAGGCATTCAATTCAAGTCCCCATATTCACTAGACATCTCTGTAGGACTTATACACTGTGCACCTCAATCAATGCTGTAGTGTTCCTTCATTAGACTATCTTTGGAACACATTGATTGATTCACACACAACACCCTAGAGAAATCAGCTCAACTTGTGAGCACATCTCTAGAAAACACCAGGTCTTTATTGTAGCACGATCCGTTAGTGGTCACCTTTAGTTTGGCATCCTTCAATCATTGGCTTGCAACTTGTAATAGGTAGGAACCATTAATATAGTAGTGCACTTTCACAAATCCAAGTTCTGACAAAACTTGGTAGAGGACGTAGCAATTATTTAACACTGTGAACCTCTTCAAACAATGTGTCATTCTTCTGTGTGCCTGTTTATTTTTGTGTAGTTGTAACTGGTTGATATTCTCTCAACCGGTCACAACCTATTGACTAAACTTACTGCTTAACTTGTTTGTCTTACTTGGAAATATAACTTATTTTTGTCTGCATGAGGATTTTGACTTACTGGTTTTGAAACTCTACCTAACCGGTTGTATATCTACCTAACCGTAATTTCCGCTGTGCAAAATTAATCTACCGGTTAGTAAGTGTGTTGACTACAACCTTTTTCAAAGACTAAGAGTTTTCAGCAAAAAGTTTTAACAGGCTATTCACCCCCCCCCTCTAGCCTGATTCCTACCATTTGGGACCTAACAAAACCCAATGATGTAAACCACACTTACTTATGGCATTGTCGTCTTGGCCATATAAATGAGAAACACATTTCTAAACTCCACAAAGATGGATTTTTAGATTCACATGATTATGAATCATATGAGACATGCGAATCTTGTTTACTTGGCAAGATGACCAAGGACCCATTTACCAAAACTGGTGAAAGGGCGGGCGACTTATTAGGCCTGATATATACCGATGTATGTGGACCTATGAGTAGCAATGCTAGGGGAGGATTTCAGTACTTCATAACATTCACTGATGATTATAGTAGATTTGGATATGTTTATCTAATGAAACATAAAAGTGAATCGTTAAAGATATTTCGAATATTTCAAAATGAGGTGCAAAATCAACATGGCAAAACTATTAAAGTACTTCGATCCGATCGAGGTGGCAAATATTTGAGCCAAGAATTTGACAGTCATCTTAAGAGTTGTGGAATCGTTTCAGAACTCTCTCCACCCGGAACACCACAATGGAATGGTGTGTCTGAAAGGAGGAATAGAACTTTGTTAGACATGGTTCATTCTATGATGAGTCAAGTTGAGCTTCCTTTATCCTTTTGGGGAATGCACTAGAAACTGCTGCTTTCACTATAAACAGAGTTCCTACCAAATCAGTTCAAAAGACCCCATATGAGATGTGGCATGGAAGAAAACCTAGTTTGTCTTTCATGAAGATTTGGGGTTGTGATGCATATGTCAAGAAGTTAACTTCTGACAAGCTAGCACCTAAGTCTGATAAATGTGTTTTCGTGGGATATCCTAAGGAAACCAAAGAATACTATTTCTACAATCGAAACGAAAACAAAGTGTTTGTTGCTCGAAATGGTACTTTCTTAGAAAAGGAGTTTCTTCGCAAAGGAACCAGTGGGAGTAAAATAGATCTCGAAGAAATTCGAGAACCCGAAAACAACATTGAACCAATGGTAGAAACTGAATCAAGTTCACAAGGAATTGTGGAACTGGTTCAAGATGCACAAGTTCTTCGCCGAAGTGGTAGGTCACAATCCGAACCCGAGAGATATGGATTTCTCGTTACGGAAAGTGATGAAGTGGAGTAATCGAAATGATGAACCCACTTACTATCAAGAAGCGATGTCCGCTCCTGATTCGAAAAAATGGCAAGAGGCCATGAAATCCGAATTACAATCCATGGCTGATAATCAAGTTTAGAACTTGATTGATCCACCCGAATGTGTAAAAACCATAGGGTGCAAATGGGTCTTCAAGAAAAAGGCGGACATGGATGGGAAGGTGCACACCTATAAGGCTAGGCTTGTAGCTAAGGGATATAGGCAGATTCATGGTATCGACTATGATGAAACCTTTTTGCCTGTAGCTATGCTTAAGTCTATTAGAATTTTAATTGCCATAGCCGCATATTATGACCATGAGATATGGCAAATGGATGTCAAGACAGCTTTCCTAAATGGGAAGTTACTTGAGGATGTATACATGATACAACCTGAAGGTTTTGTCAGTCCGGAAAATTCTAACAAGGTATATAAGTTGCAGAGATCCATTTATGGATTGAAGCAAGCTTCTAGGAGTTGGAATCTACGTTTTGATGAAGCAATCAAGGAATTTGGCTTTATCAAGAACGAAGATGAACCTTGTGTATACAAGAAAATTAGTGGGAGTGTAGCACTATTTTTAGTGTTGTATGTCGACGATATCTTACTCATTGGAAATGACATTCCAGCACTACAGACTGTCAAGTCTTGGTTGGGAAAGTGCTTTTCAATGAAAGATATGGGCGAAGTTGCATATATCCTTGGTATCAAGATCTATAGAGATAGATCTAAAAGGATGATTGGTTTAAGTCAAAGTACTTACATTGACAAGGTTCTTAGAAGATTCCAAATGGAAAATTCTAAAAGAGGAAACTTGCCAATGTTTCATGGTGTATCTCTTAGCAAGACTTAAAGTCCTAAGACTAATGATGAGCGAAAGAGAATGAATGGTATTCCATATGCTTCGGCAATTGGGTCTATCATGTATGCTATGTTATGTACTA
This sequence comes from Adenophora triphylla var. japonica, assembly GCA_022495995.1. NCBI lineage: Eukaryota > Viridiplantae > Streptophyta > Magnoliopsida > Asterales > Campanulaceae > Adenophora > Adenophora triphylla. Next base: position 41,473 of record JAFEMH010001665.1, read on the forward strand.
GACCCGATGTCTCGTGTGCTCTAAGCATGACGAGTAGGTACCAATCGGATCCCGGCGAACCACATTGGATAGCAGTCAAGAATATTCTCAAGTACTTACAAAGAACTAAGGATGTATTCTTGGTCTTTGGAGGAATGGAAGAAGATCTTGTAGTGAAAGGCTACACAAATGCTAGCTTCCAAACCGACAAAGATGATTTCAGATCGCAGTCAGGATTTTTGTTTACGCTGAATGGAGGCACTGTGAGTTGGAAAAGTTCCAAGGAAAGTACTGTCGCTGATTCTACAACTGAAGCTGAGTACATAGCAGCATCTGATGCAGCTAAGGAAGCCGTTTGGATCAAAAAGTTCATTAGTGATTTGGAATTCGTTCCAAGCATCAAGGATCCTATTGAACTTTATTGTGACAACAACGGTGCCATTGCACAAGCAAAGGAACCAAGGTCACACCAGAGATCCAAACACATACTTCGATGTTTTCACATTATCCGAGAGATATGTGAAAGAGAAGACGTAAAGATATGCAGAGTAGACACTGATGACAACGTGGCGGACCCATTAACTAAGGCTCTCCCGCAAGCTAAGCATGATGGTCATGTTAGTTCCATGGGTATTCGATACATGGGAGATTGGGCCTAGTGCAAGTGGGAGACTATTAGTGTTATGCCCTAGGCCTATAGTTGATAGACTTATGTGTTGACATTATTTATTATTATATGAAAAGTTTATCATTTGATTATTATATGTTTTGCATATTTGTCTGTAATAATCTCCGTCCCTAATTATTAAGAGAATAGTTAGTATAAATGTTAATGGATAATCATATGATGGTTATATGCATAGAGATGCACATTAAATTTATGGGTACTTGTTAGAGAACAAGTGACTGGACTTGACCCGTTTGAGATTTATGTCATGGTCAAATGTCATAATTAAATTTCATAAGGTTACTTCATTTAGTCCCTAGACCTGAGATTATCATGACCTTACATATGATGAAAGTCATGTTTGATTTTAGTCAAACGATATCTTAACACGATATCTATAAAGGCTATCTTTGGCATGATCGGAATCATGATGGGAAGGATGATAAGTCAAGATGGAATTTGTCCCTCGAAAGAGAGATGTTATGCTTGGGCCCCTCGATGAGTGATAATGATGAAAGTGTATGGCCATACCTGTAAGTACGCCAATCCAATTCGCTACCCTTTTTCGGTGCATTTTAATGTGATAAAATTGCATTAAGGGGCATTTTGGTAAATTCCCGGTCTATTCGGAGACTTCCGGAAACATTCCATAAGTTTCTCGCGAAGGAAGTACCTTTTGGTACTTTGCTCATGCTAAAAGACCTACAGGGAATAAAACCCCAATCGCAATCTCTCTATTTAACTTTGTTGATTTGTGTAATTGGGTGCTTATTGTTTGATATTTGTTGAAATTGGTGTTTAGATCCCAAGGGAGTGTGGATCTCTCCATATCCACACCCCCTTGGTTGAATTGTCATTAATTGTTCATTTCGAAGCTTAACTGATTGAATAATTGGATCTGTGTTGATTGTTGATGCTGTTGTGTTCAAATCTGTGAGTCTCAGCAGATGGACACTGTGTGTCACGCGACACATCATGTCTGGTTAGATCCTGTGTCACGCAACACATCTAGCCAGGCATGCTATGTGTCACGCAACACACTATGTCTGTTTGTAAAGATCCATTTCCTTTGTAATCTGTTCTGATCTGTTGTAATTGAGATGTGGCCTCCCTGAATAAATGGTTCACAAGTTGTAAGATCTCATTTCAAATCAATAAAATTCATGTTTACTACATTTGTTCATTAACAATGTTTGCACACGTTTGTGGATTACTTGGATGTTTAATTAGAAAGACTCGTCTCTGGACGAGGCGTGTTGGGTGAACTCTCGGTTCTTCCCAACACGTAACCTGACCCCCGGACCCATTCTCTTTCAAAGGTTTTTCAAAGTGTACCTTAAAACATGGCGTGGCGACTCCTTTTTTCATCATCGAAAACAAAATTTCGGCGAGCGCACATTCAGTGGCGACTCCGCTGGGGAAACACTTTTGAAAACCTGTTTTTCAAAATTAAGAGGGTCAAGCTTTCATTCAATTGAACATCCAACATATCCATCTTTGTGTGCATCATTGATGATCTTTTGTGGTGCATGTGTTTTATTGCATTATGAGACTTGTGAGCCTTTGTGTATCTTTTGTGCCCATTCTGTTGTGCTTTGGTTATTGTGCTTTATCCCTTGCCATGGGGAGGCAGGGGCTGATTCCATTTTGCAGGGTCCTGGTTCAGTGACCACTCTAGTCATGCGACAGCTCTGTCCCATGCTGTCCGGTGTCACACGACAGGATTGGTCACTGAGCTGTCTTCAGGTGCTGGTTTGAGGGCAGTCCCTTGAATCAAAATGGCTCAGTTGATTGTTGTATCCCTTGTTCCCTGTGAGAGTGTGTGTGTTTTCTCTTTTTCTTTTTAAAATAAAACAATAAAATAATAAAAAAAAATTGTTTTTCGTAAATAAAAGAACATAGTCATCCGCACACTACACCACATAGATTTAGAACCATCGGGTGCGATTGACGGCATCGCGGACGGTGATAATATTCGCCTATGCTTGAGCGCCTAATGTCAAACCCATCCCCCTAGAGCGTTATAGGTGGCGCCACACTTAAAGCTTACCCACGGTTGGTTTTGATGCAACATTTTTGAAGTTACATTAAAATGAATTGTTTTTGAAATTTACATTAGGTCCTCATACCTTTCCCAAAACCTTACACCTTGTGGGCATGTTGCCAACGCAACATGGTTTCACGCGAGGACATGTCACTCCCGTGGCATGTTCTAATGAGAGATCTTGCCGCATTGTCACCATGCACCGACGAGAGGTCATGCTGGATTTTTCTTTGAAATTCTTCAAGAATACCCGTTATGCTGCCCAAATTTCCCCAGAAATTTGGACCACCTCTCCGTCCCACACCGTGTTAGGTCTTGGTTAGGTATCATGACCTATTATAAATTTCAATGCAAAGCATTTAGTGTAATTTGAATGTTGCGTTCTTAGGTTTCCCCAAGGTGTAGTTTGCGTGAATAAAGGCTTCTCCTTTCCCAACCGTACTTAGGATTTAAAACACTGATTTATACTTGAAGATAAATAATTGTTTGCGCGAGTCCATCCCTCTTTTCCTTTCCTTCTCCCGTATTTCCTCAAAGTCTTCTCCCTTCACTACCTTATAAACTCGTATCTACCCCTGCAGCTACGGCGAGTTGGATCCACTCATCTGTTTCGGGAGCTCGTTTGGTCCGTGTTGTTGAAGGAGTTCAAACAGTTTCTGAGATTTTAGTCAGTTCAGAATCAGATATGGTCGGGAATGGTGATATGTTTGCTGCTCAGTCTGCTGGAGGTTCAGTTTCAATGGGTTAACCAGGTTTGAACGACATGTTCGCAGAAGAGTTGAGAATAACTTTGGAAGCTGCTTTGGCTAGAGAACGTGAATCCCGCTTGTTGGCTCAGAACGCCAAGGCTCGAGAGGAGGAAGTCCATACCCGTTTTGTCGAGGCTATGAGAGCCAGGGGTATCGCAATACTCCTCCGAGAGGATGGTTCTTACGAAGAAACCACTGAAGACAGCAACAATGGGATCGGATATTGTAAGTACCCAAATCTGGCTCATGCCTTCCGGTTAATTTTCCCGACATTTCGGTAAATTTCCCGGTAATTCCCCGGACCTTCCTAGTGTTCCGGAAATGTCCTGAAGCAGTCCCAAATTAAAATTAGGGCTGTATGGAGCCTTCCTAATTAAGAAAACACGTTTTTCTTAATTAGGGAGAAGCTTCTAGAATGATGCCACCTTGCATGGTTCTAGAATGCTGAGTCATAATGGATAAGACCGCACGGCCTCATTTGCGAAGGGCCTGCAGCCGCACGGCTTCATTAGCCTTATCCAGACTGCCTATAAATAGAGCCCTCCTCTACCCATTTCAACACACACAATATATGAGAAAAATACACAATACACTCTGAAATACGTGAAGAAACTGCTGGGAATTCAAGAAGAAGAAGAAGGAAGGCCAAGAAGCTACATCCCTCCTCCTTGAAGACCAAAGATCGACCTCTCCTCCTAGCTCCGTCCCGAGAAGCAAAGGAAGTCATTGGTAACCTCGCACGCCCTAACCTTGCATTTTAATTGATATACTTTCTCATTGCATTGTCTTTATATTGCTTGGGACTTGGTAGCTTAAAGATCACATCTTTATCATCCCCTTCCCCTTTTTGCATGCATTAAGACCTCATTTGTCATAAAAATGTAGTCTTTTTCATAAAGGTGCATCCTTTGCACCTAAAATCCCTATTTTCCAATAAAAATGTTATCTTTATGCATCATTTGCATATAAAGATCAAACCTTTTTCAATAAAAATGCATCCTTTGCATCAAAACCCTTTTTTCAATGCATCATTTGCATAAAAATGCTATCTTTATGCATCATTTGCATAAAGATCATTTCTTTCAATCAAAAAGCATCATTTGCTATAACCAAAATGTCATCTTTTCATTAAAGAGTCATTTTTCATCATGCATTTCCCCTTTTCCCCTAACCTTGGAACGGACCGGTGTAAAAGTTCTCATCTTTGCATCGTTCCTTCCATTAAAGGTTCATGATTTCTTTAGGAAAAGGATAACCTTGAACCCTATATCTCCAATTATCGCTTAAGAATGAGTATGAAGCCTCTATACGAGCTCGACCGTCTTAAAGCGTAGGATTGATGGGCTAAGGACATTCCTTCCTAAAGAACCTCATCTTTGACCCAAAAAAGAGTCATTCTCTCGATCACGCAAGTCCCGAGGGTCCCGAGGATTAAAATGCGATGATCACAAGTCACAAGATGAGGACGGGATCATAATCCCAAATACATAAATTCCAAGGAATCCCGAGCGACAACCAACAAATGGTTTGTACGTCCGGAAGATAACTTGGGACATTCCCCCCCCCCTTATCTTTAAACACATGCACACAAAGAAAGCACGCAAGCAAACACGATTAATGAAATCTAGGGAGACTTGCTCCGGCAAGGCACTTTGGGTGAACGCCAAACGTTCTTCCCAAGGGGTAACTTAACCTCCGAACCCATAAAACCTTTTTTTCAAAGTTTTGAGGTAATCAAAATGGCGTGGCGACTCCGTTTTTCAAATAACTCGGATGTCTTCAAACTCGCGTGAATTCCAATAAACAAAAGAATTTGGGCACACATTCACAAGCTTGGCGACTCACTGGGATCATCCCAAAGGAGAAAAGTTTTATTTTCAAAACAAAAGTCGATACTTGGTATATAGGTGGACCCCACTTACCCTTCCTGTATCGCTCCCTAATCCGGGGCTTGGGATAACAAGGTGGTTTAACAATCCCACGTACCAGTATCCTTTTTGAAAAAAAAAAAAATTTTGAAAAAAAATACAAAAAGCTTTTCCCTTTGAGCGGGTTAGACTCCCATCGCCGATTTCATTAATCGTGCTTGCTTTCTTTTACCATGCATTGCATGATTTGCATCTTGTAATCTGTGCATACTTTGAACGGGAAACAACTCGAAAAAAATAGCAAAAGGAGTGGAACCTGGAAAATTGATCCATGCAGTCGTACGGCTAATCCTCATAGGATTCTGACCATACGACCTCGGTGGCAATTCCACCAGGAAAAATCATGGTTAATCGCGCCCTAGCAGCCTTGGGGCTATTCAGCTCCATGACTCGACCGGGGCTCCTTAAAATTTACGTGCTTATGTGTTTGCATTTTCCCCCGTCCCGAAAATCATTCCTTTAAAACACATTTATGAAAATCTCTGTTTTAACTCAAAAAGGAACATTTTTAGGAGACCGCACACTACGCGCACCTGATATATCCTGTACACTTTTGCACGCACGTCCTTCAAACCCGAGGGTGGTTCCAAGTGCAGCCACGGACAGCCTTACGATGCTCCCGGCGCGCACGGAATCATCCCAACCTCCCCATGGCAACGGTGTCGACCAATGCACAGTCCGTGTCACACGTTTCAAAAATCCGTGACTTTTGGTTGGTTTTTGGTCTAGTCCGTGTCATATAGCCCAGTTGCATACCCACGTAAAGGTCAAGCCTTAGCTCATAACGGAAACCAAGATTTTCGCTCAAGCGAAATTCTACCGAAATTCCGACAAGGAAAAATCGGTGGGATCTTGACTCCGACATTGACTATTGACCTTGACCCGCACGGAATGCGTAAGAGTCAAGACCGAGTCTTTGCCAAAAATCAAAAGATCTTTCGCTCAAACGAAGCTCTGCCAAAATTCCGACAAGGAAAAAATTGGCAAGATCTTGACCGGCATTGACTTCGATTCCGACTCACGCACTGCGTATGCAACGAAGTTCAATGTGACACTGTGTCATCCGGCTTTTGCCGCCCGACCCATGCCTATTATATTCTCGGACATTACCGAAAGTCAAAAAACTGTCATTCGCTCAAGCGAAACTCTGTCAAAGATCCGTCAAGCGCAGAGACGAGACTTTCCCGGTATTGCCTTGACTATAATCCGCATCGCTCGTGCGTTGAAAGGTCCTATGACCCGCTAGACCCGATAGGAGCGTTCTTTACTCTCGGTCGGTGGGATCCGCGTGCCCTATAGGACCCTCGCCCGGGGCTGTCCACCCTGGGAGGTCGAAATACAGGTGGAATACGAGGGGCTTATAGACGTAGTGACGGAACCCACTGATCCAGGATCTAGAGTAGTTGCGAAAAAGAAGGGCAAACCCCCCTTTTCCAACCAATTAGAGATTAATAAAAGACATTGTTTTAAGTAAACTTGAACAATTAGTGTAATCATAATTGCATGTTCCTATCTCTGAAATCCCTAATCGAGACCTTTTCGGTCCGATCTCCGTTTTCCTCATCCCGACCTTTCATGGTCAAATCCCTAATCGAGATCTTTTCGGTCCGATCTCCGTTTTCCTTATCCCTACCTTTCATGGTCAAACCCTAATCGAGACCTCTTCGGTCCGATTTTTGATTTTCTTGTCCCGACCTTTCATGGTCAATCTTTAATCGAGACCTCCTCGGTCCGATCTCCGATTTCCCGACTCGACCTTTCATGGTCAAATCCTTAATCGTGACCCCCTTCGGTCCGATCTCTATTTTCAATCTTGACCATTCAAGGTCTCATCTTTTCCGATCAATTAGGATTAGGAGAAAATGTGTTTCGAGCAAAAGTTAAGCAATAAGTGCGTGTTACTTGAGCCTTCAGCCTAAACACTTACCTCTAAGCCTAAACACTTACCTTCGAGTCTAAACCTTACCTATCCCCGAGTCTAAATCTTGCCTATCCCTTTCCCGCAGCGAGAAAGAAGTGGACGAGAATACCGGGTCGCCGGCTTTTCGTAAAACCTTAGGTTCGGACAGCTTCATCGCCCTCGGTCGAATGGCGTATTTGATGTAAAACAGTGAGGGTGTAGGAAATCGGATGATTAGGAAGGAAGAGTTAGTCCCGGCTTTGGAAAATACCCGAAGGTTCATGAAGAACAGCTGTCATTGCTTATCGGTGCTCTTCACCGCAATGGAGTCCAAGTAACAATTGAGTCCAACGGTTCTCTCGGTAGTGGTCGAAGATGAGACTCCGTAAGTAGCCATCTCAGCCTTCCCACCTATAACCAATACCTTCCTCCATCCACATATGAGCCCTTGCCAAGGATCACTTCTCCTCAGTCTTTTCCAACATCCCAGCTCATCGTGGCCCCATCGCCCTCGGCTCCTCGTAACGGATTGAACTTCACCCCACTTATCCTCGCCTCGCATACCGCCGCTTATGCTCCAACCTCACATAATCGCTTGAGATATGTGGCTATGTTCAAGCCCCTATACCCGCCCGAATGCGATCATGAGTTGCCAAAGGATGAACCGAGTTTTGTGTTACCTACCGGACTTAGTGAATTCAAAGCCGTCGGTTCGCTACTACAAGTCCTCGTTCCGATAGCCCAAGAGGCCCCGTTGACCCCTATGTGGCAATATTGATGGAGCAAGTGAAACAGATGCAAGAGAAGCTTGACCTCATGATGAGTATCAATACTCCCTTGACCCAAGATGTCGAACTGTGCCAGGAAATGACTCCACCGAGCATAACCCAATACCAAGCAAAGAACCGTATCTCGGCTCAAGACCAGCACTCACAAAGGAAAGAATGTCACAGCCTTCCTTCACCAAATCCAACAAAGGGAACCAATTGGACAATGGGAATCTGAGTCTTGAGAATAACAAGGTCCCCCGAAAACCTCGCTCCTTTCACTTTAACAATACAGAGATGCCTTTAAGCAAGATTCTCGAAGAGCTAGTGAAAGAAAAACCGATAAAGCCACCGGAGAATTGGAAGCCCAGAACCCCAAGTATTCGGATGGATGAGTCCAAGCATTGCCTTTTCCATCAATACCATGGGCACGACACTGATGATTGCACCTATTTGAGGCATGAGATCCAAAAGTTGATAGAAGATGGGAAGCTTGAGAACCTCCATGGGCCAAAGACAGAAAGTTATGACAAGAGGTCAATTCAAGAAGTGCAAGGTCGAAACGTCACCCGATGATTTTGGGATGCCCATGAGCAAAGTTTTCAACGATTTGGTGAAACGAAGCCTTCTCACACCTCTCGAGAATCATAAGCCAAGAAACCCAAGTAGAGTTGACAGGCCAAGTTACGTGAGTACCACAAGCATTATGGTCATGTGACAGGACAAGTGTGTGGAGTCGAAGAAAGAAATTCGGTGGCCGATCTACGAAGGAAAGCTCAAGCTCCCCGGCAAACCCAACCCGCGAAGAGTAACTAGACTAGGGTTTACCTATCCTTAAAAAAAAAAAAAAAGGAAGAAAAAGAAAAATAGTCTCGCCTCAACCTTCGTAGGTCCTAGTATTTTTTCCTTTCAATTAAGTCCTCTACGGACATTGTATTGAATCTTCAATTTTCTATAAAAAGTCTTCTTCTTTTCTTGCTAGACTTAAGACATTATTTGCACACCTACATTACATTTAATGAAATGGTTTTATTTTATATGATCACTTGCATTGCTCAACGAACAATCTCTCGAAATAATTAACGTTCTGATTAATCGGTGTGAGAAAGTCAACTAATGCCATCAAGCCATACACTTTCCTTACCCCACAAAAAGCCTTCATTAAACCATACACTTTCCCAAACCATGTCCTCCCCATCACCTTGACCAAGTCAACGACGGCGGCATCATCAAGGGACAGCAAAAGGCCACTCAGCTTCGAAAGATTGACCCCGTGTCGACAACAACCTAGGAGCTTGGCTTAGACCTCAAGGGTATCAAGAATGTTCAAGCAGGGGCTTGCCTTGGCCCTCAGGTGCTTCAAAAAAAAAAAAAAAAAAAAAAAAAAAAAAAAAAAAAAGAAAGTAGTGCAAAAAGAGTAATACCCACTAGGCCGAAAATCCCAAAAAAGGGCGCCTAGGCAAAAAACAGGGTTGCACATAAAAAAAAAAAAAAAAAAAAAAAAAAGGAAAAAAATCTTAGTGCAAAAAGAGTAATGCCCACTAGGCCGAAAATCCCAAAAAATGGCGCCTAGGCAAAAACAAGGTTGCACATAAAAATAAAAGAAAAAAATGAGGCCAAGGACCCGACCGCCAATCAAAAGCTTGACACACAGACAAAGTCAAAGCTCGAAGAACCAAAGTTGTCGATAACAATGGGGCGATCGAAGCAAAGCGTAAGCATTTCATAAGCTCGGCACGTACGAATCCTTTCTTCCCCAACGAAAGAGGAAGCAATCGAAGCGCCCGTCAAGAATGACTTGGTCAAGGAATCATCCCGAGGCCCACGCCTCATCATCTCATCCTAAGCCTTTTCACTAATCCCAAAGCCTTTACACAGCCGGCCAAGGCCGAACTACGGCGACTCTGAGCTCCTCACAATGAGGGGAACGTAGGCAACCAGCAATGGTCCGGTCATAAGCATATTCAAATTCCCGAAAACCCGGTCTCATCAAATGACCTCTCCCATAAGCATATTAAAATTCCCGAAAACCCGGTCTCATCAATGACCCTCCCTATACACAAACCTTTCTTTCACACCAGCCAACCTTGATCCGCGACACTGGTTGACTTTCTCCTCATGATTAATAAGAATGTTTGTTCATATCGAGATTAGTGGTTGAATAACCCGAACATCAATAAAGGGTTTTAAGCAATCTTGTGATCATTGTAAATAAAACAAGTTTTCGCATGTCTTGACAAGTCTTCTCTTTTCTACATCTTAGGAAAAATAGTGCTAAACACTGATTTTCTGTCAGCAGGGGCTTCCATACACTTTTACCAACCTTTCTACGCTTATACTCTCTCAAAAGAGTCAAACCCAAAGCGAGCTTTTGTGCCTACATCGAATAAGGCCATCAAAATAACACAAGACCGGGATCTATTCCCACCTTTCGAAAAATATGCCCCTGCATGTATAAATTTCTAAGAATATTGTCTTTCACATTTCCTTTAGGTTGGACTCGATCGACTAAGGAAAATAAAAAAAATAATAAAAAAAAAAAAGAGAGAGAGAGAAGGATAGGTTTTCCTCTTCGCCACAATTCGCATTAGTCGCCTCGAAAACTCTGCCAAAGCATTCCTTTAAACTCGGGGCTTCTTTAGCCATCTTCGGGGTTCGCATCGGGTTCTTCACTAGGTCCCTAGATGGGTTCGCCTTTGTTCGATCAACCTCGGGATCACTCCGCATTACCGATCATATTGGGATTTTCGCTAGGTCACTGTGATCGGGGCTTCGCCAAGTCACTTCGCCTACTCGGTTCATTCAACCGAGGCTTTGCCAAATGAAAGGATCTTTCCTTGCTTTAGTAAGATATTGGGGCTTTGCGTAAAGTTTTTCCTCGGGCCGGGCTCCGATAAGTCACATCCATCCCTAGAAAAGAGGTTTGGTCACTCCAACATCTCGCTTTGGTTGTAAAAGCCTCGTCGCATCGCCTTCAAGCGCCGTAGTTTAAGAAAAGGACCTTAGTCAAGACCCGAGGTTTAAACCCGCCTCACCCAAGAAGGAATTCTCGTCCACGTTGACAACATCTCAATAAAAGCGTAGTTCGGTCCACACCCAAGGAATACGATCCCACTTGCTTGAAACCCGTCTTTAACAATTTCCAAATACATTCCCTATGTGCATCCAAACGGCCCCCTACCATGTTTCCAAGAGAAAAATCATCCCTAGGCTCAAGTAACGTGCCAATTGCTAATGATAACGTTTTCTCCCAAAAGCGCCTTCGTTACTTCCGTTATAACGAGGTAACTCTAGGCGACATTTTCCTAATTGTCAAAACGTCGAAAATCCTAGACATCGTTCCTAACTGTCTAGATGAAGTTTGAACTACGGTCAAGGCTTGATTCCTCCGGGATACGTAGGTAGCCTTTCATAAAGGTTCAGCCATCTGACCACTTTGGTCACCTTTTTCTTCCTCCACTCTCCAATGGTGCGTAAGCTTTTCATAAAAGTCCAATTTTATGACCATTTTGGTCACCCTTTTTTGATTTGGAACATTTCTATGAAGGATTGGTTGCTTGACCTCCTAGGTCACCCCATTTCCATCCTTAAGGGGCCAATATCTCTTTGCCATTGTCCCAAGGAGACCAGGTTTGTGACCTATTTGGTCACCCAATTCCAACCTGTGTCGGCAATTCCAGTTCAAGGTCAAAAGGTAAGAGAAGTGCAGTCTTGGCTACTTATGTCACGCGACAAAATCGGCGTTGGCTACTTATGTCGTGCGACATAACTAGCCACATCGACATCGACATCGCAACTTCCCCGTTTCCCCGTGGCACTCCCGACTTGTCAAAAGCCGCAAATACCATCCATTCACCTCTCAAATGCATAGGAATGGTTCATTTACCCCCGTATATACTCATGAATTCATTTACAAGCTAAAAATTCATCCAAGTCATCCATTCAAACCATTTGTACATACAAAGTAGATCAAGTCCAAAAGTTGTGCATAAAAAAAAAAATAATAACATGTGTTTTCCCCAAAGGGGGTACAATAGCCAAAAAGTCATAAATGTATAAGGGGAAAGGGGGCTACTCAGAATCCTCTCCATCACCCTCTTCATCATCCTCTCCCTCATCTCCATCCTCGTCATCATCCTCGGCCTCCTCTCGGCTCATCGTGGATCATCCGAAGGTGCCTCATAGGCTATGGTCTCCGTGCGGTAATAGTCATCGAGCTCGGTGATAACAGTAGAGTCAAGCTCGTAGTCTGTAGCCGTCTCAGCTCTCTCATCCTCATCATCATCGTCAATCTCAATGGGTCTGTAAAGAGGCACATTTGCAGTCTTTGTCCGAGGCATCGGGTCCTCTAGTGCTCCCGCCGGTGCCCACGTCATCGTAGCGGCTCTTCTTCCTTCTCGGTTGGCCAGTGGAGAGATATCAATCGAACCCCGTGGACTCGGCACCGATTCTTCCGAAACTCATGCCTTTCTCGGAGCTTGCCAATCATGCCCACGGCGCGGTATATGCCCCCGGTCAAATGCCTGTAAGCTCGAGCAGAACCTGTTACAAGCGTACATAAAAAGCGTCGAATGCGCTTCTTGATAACAAAAAGAGATGCAAGCAATCCAAAGAGGCGTAAGGAATGCAGTACTTACAGATCTAGAACCTCGCGGGAGCACCGATGAGGATGAAGTCTGGGACATATCAATGTGAGCTCGCCTCATGCGACCGCCACCCCGATAATCAATGAAAGTCGGGGGCAAAGGAGGTCTAGCTACGTAGCGCCGAAGGCCCCGCGCTATGAGCACCATAACCAACCCCGGTCCGTGGAGACCGAAGATGTCTAGCCACGTACATAGTATAGTCCCCTCCCGTGTGTAGAGATGTGCCGCCATGCCTACGATCAAAGCATCTACATTCGCCAACCGGGCGAGGCAGCCACATCCTAGCCGGGGGATCATCGTGATCCGAGCGTGCTTATTCGGCCCATGCCGTCTATACACCCTCTCTCCCAGTACAAGGCGTCTCCTGACAAGCCCACCGCAGCTTGCGACACTCGTGAAGTGCGCAGCGTGATCTAAATCCAAAGCGCCATAACGACCACCCAGGGAACAAGCTCATCCTCTCGTGGAACCCCTCTCGTGCATGTCAACGTATCATGATAAGAAGCGGAATCCCGCACCTCGAGCCCTCCGGCTGCCTCGGGGCCCGTTTCTCGGCATCCTTCGTCCACCGACGAAGAGCAGTGAAAAGTGGTGGCAGAAACTCATCCTTGATCCGCCACTCATAACAACCAAAGTACTCGTATGCCCAAGCCTCGAAAAGGAGAAGAAGAAGTCAAAACAGGGAAAACAAGGGATATAATGAAATGCGCTAAAGAAAAGAGATCAAGGTGAGAGAATACCTCGAAAGCCGATGAAAGCAGTGAAGTACTTCGCCTTCCCTCGACCGACGTCATCTAGGGCCAAATACATCTCGCCTAAACCCGCTCCCCGTGACGTATTCCCGACGCATCCCGTGCTCTCGCAGCTCCAATGCTGAAATCAAAGCAGTAGATGCGCTGCTGATGAACAAACATGTCGGAAAAGCCCACCCCTACAAAAGCTCTAGCTAATCTCTCGGCTCTTAGCCGGCTCTCAATGGGATCATCTACCACAACAGTAGTCCCCGCTTCCGCCCTCAATCGTGCCATGTAGCACCCCCAACTCATATCCATTCCCCTTCTTGATCCGGGGAACGAAACCAAGTAAGCCCATAAAATCATCATCAGCAATAGGCCGGGCTCAACTCCCGTACAGGCTCCTCTATGTAGAGCGGCTCATCCGTAAAAGGCAGCCCCGTGATGACCGCAAAGTCCAGCGGAGTGACCGTCGCCTCACCCCAAGAGAAGTGAAATGAGTGAGTGGTCTCCCACCGTAACTCTCTCAATGCCCTCACTAGATCCACACTCCTCTCGAGTGCCCCAGGATGGCCTTCGCCATCTCAAAATTGCCCTAGCCCAAGAGCGTAAATCGTGCCCTTAGGCGAGTCCACTTGCTCCTCGGCTACCCTAAGCAAGCTATCCCATAGCCTCGCCAATCACCTCGGGGAGCCACGGGTGCGCAATCCCTGCAAGAAAACATGGCACAAATATTAATATTTCGTGCTATCTCTTGAAATCATCTCAAGCAAAAGTAGGACAAAATGGATCAATGTATGGCATGCATTTACGCATTACATTTCCTAGATTCATTCATGTTCACAGGCCAATCCATATGAAGTTCAAATGCAATCAAGAAAAACTCGCTTCAAATCAATTTCGCACAAATTGAAAATTTTTCAAGAAACCCTAGGTTTCTTACCTCTTCCTTCTTCGTGACATCCGAAGTATGCTCATCTAGCTGTGGGTAAAAATCTCCTCTTGGTGCTTCCGGAAGAAACGGCCGTTGATTCCTTTGCACCCCCTTCCTCCGAGTAGCTAAGTTGGCATGTTGAGAAGCCCTCTTGGTCGGATAGAGCCTAGGAGGCATTCTTCAATGGAATCGGACTAAGAAGTGTTTGATTTCACTCAATATCCCTCGAATCTCCCTCTCTGATGTCGCTCTCTCTTTTCTCACTGTCGCCTCCCTCTCAATTTCAAGTTCAATTGATTTTCAAATGGCGACTGTGCGTATTTTTAATGAATCTGTCAAATGGGCCTCTTATGTCGTGCGACATAATAGGCCTCTATGGCTTGTTTTTACAATTTTGCCCCTGAAGGCTTCATTTTACAATTTTGTCCCCCGTAGGACTGTTTTACCCTTTGTGCCCCTGGCATTTTCAAACATTTTCAATTAAATTTTCCCTCCAGTGCCTCCCGAGGCTTATTTTACAAATTTACCCCCTCGTGGCTCATTTTATTTGCCTTTGGCATTTTTAATTCACTTCTTTTACAAAAAATTATCAGGATACGTCCTACTTTCTTTACAAAAAATCATCGAGTCCTTCTTACTTCTTTAGTCTCTGTTTTTTTTTTCCGTCATAAAGAAATAAAGTCATCTAGCTTTAGTAAAGAAATAACGTCGTAAGCTTTAGCTTCCGTTAGAATGAAATAATGTTAGGTCAGAACTCTAAATTGTGCTATCACTATCCGCGAATAGTACCACTATCCGCGAATAGTGACGAATGCCCAAGTTATTTCAATTTGTGCAACCACTATCCGCGAATAGTGACGAATGCCCAAGTTATTTCAATTTGTGCAACCACTATCCGCGAATAGTGACGAATGCCCAAGTTATTTCAATTTGTGCAACCACTATCCGCGAATAGTGACGAATGCCCAAGTTATTTCAATTGTGCTATCACTATCCGCGAATAGTGACGAATGCCCAAGTTATTTCAATTGTGCTACCACTATCCGCGAATAGTGACGAATGCCCAAGTTATTTCAATTTGTGCAACCACTATCCGCGAATAGTGACGAATGCCCAAGTTATTTCAATTTGTGCAACCACTATCCGCGAATAGTGACGTATGCCCAAATCATTTCAACTTGTGATACCACTATCCGCGAATAGTGACGTACGCTCAAGTTTCCCAACTTAAGTTACCTCTATCTCCGTCATAAAGAGATAGTGCCGTAAGCTCTAGCTTCCTCAGGTGACAGCCTCCGAATTGTCAAAATCCCAAGGATCCTAGACATCGTTCCTAACTATCTAGTGATGCTTGAACTACGATCAAGGCTTGATTCCTCCGGGATACGTAGGTAGCCTTTTATAAAAGGTCCAGCCATTCGACCACTTTGGTCACCCTGTTTCTTTGTCACTCCTCAGTGACAAAGCGCCCCCTCATAAAAGTTCAAATATTCGACCACCTGGGTCACTCCTAGCATGTCCCCAGTAGGATCAATTGCTTGACCTCCTAGGTCATTTTCTCTTCTTTGTCCCCGGCAAGAGACCGCTTTCTCTTCTTCCTTCCCCAAACCGGATCCTAATCCCGAACTACGGCTCGGCTTGATTCCTCCGGATACGTAGGTAGCCTTCCAAAAGGTTCAGCCACTCGACCACCTTGGTCTCCCAATCCGTCTCGGCATTCGCCGATCGGATCCTTTTCTATCGACAACCCCACTCGCCTTGCAAGTGACGTTGCCGAGGGCTTCGTAAGTACCCAAATCGGCTCATGCCTTCCTGCTAATTTTCCGACATTTCCGGTAAATTTCCGGTAATTCCCCACCTTCCTAGTGTTCCGGAAATGTCCCGCAGCAGTCCCAAATTAAAATTAGGGTCAGTATGAGCCTTCCTAATTAAGAAAACACGTTTTTCTTAATTAGGGGGAAGCTTCTAGAATGATGCCACCTTGCATGGTTCTAGAATGCTGAGTCATAATGGATAAGACCGCACGGCCTCATTTGCGAAGGGCCTGCAGCCGCACGGCTTCATTAGCCTTATCCAGACTGCCTATAAATAGAGCCCTCCTCTACCCATTTCAACACACACAATATATGAGAAAAATACACAATACACTCTGAAATACGTGAAGAAACTGCTGGGAATTCAAGAAGAAGAAGAAGGAAGGCCAAGAAGCTACATCCCTCCTCCTTGAAGACCAAAGATCGACCTCTCCTCCTAGCTCCGTCCCGAGAAGCAAAGGAAGTCATTGGTAACCTCGCACGCCCTAACCTTGCATTTTAATTGATATACTTGCTCATTGCATTGTCTTTATATTGCTTGGGACTTGGTAGCTTAAAGATCACATCTTTATCATCCCCTTCCCCTTTTTGCATGCATTAAGACCTCATTTGTCATAAAAATGTAGTCTTTTTCATAAAGGTGCATCCTTTGCACCTAAAATCCCTATTTTCCAATAAAAATGTTATCTTTATGCATCATTTGCATATAAAGATCAAACCTTTTTCAATAAAAATGCATCCTTTGCATCAAAACCCTTTTTTTTTAATGCATCATTTGCATAAAAATGCTATCTTTATGCATCATTTGCATAAAGATCATTTCTTTCAATCAAAAAGCATCATTTGCTATAACCAAAATGTCATCTTTTCATTAAAGAGTCATTTTTCATCATGCATTTCCCCTTTTCCCCTAACCTTGGAACGGACCGGTGTAAAAGTTCTCATCTTTGCATCGTTCCTTCCATTGAAGGTTCATGATTTCTTTAGGAAAAGGATAACCTTGAACCCTATATCTCCAATTATCGCTTAAGAATGAGTATGAAGCCTCTATACGAGCTCGACCGTCTTAAAGCGTAGGATTGATGGGCTAAGGACATTCCTTCCTAAAGAACCTCATCTTTGACCCAAAAAAGAGTCATTCTCTCGATCACGCAAGTCCCGAGGGTCCCGAGGTTTAAAATGCGATGATCACAAGTCACAAGATGAGGACGGGATCATAATCCCAAATACATAAATTCCAAGGAATCCCGAGCGACAACCAACAAATGGTTTGTACGTCCGGAAGATAACTTGGGACATTCCCCCCCCCCTTATCTTTAAACACATGCACACAAAGAAAGCACGCAAGCAAACACGATTAATGAAATCTAGGGAGACTTGCTCCGGCAAGGCACTTTGGGTGAACGCCAAACGTTCTTCCCAAGGGGTAACTTAACCTCCGAACCCATAAAACCTTTTTTTCAAAGTTTTGAGGTAATCAAAATGGCGTGGCGACTCCGTTTTTCAAATAACTCGGATGTCTTCAAACTCGCGTGAATTCCAATAAACAAAAGAATTTGGGCACACATTCACAGATATGCTTCTCCTGTTCAACCCGCTCAAGCCAACTACCATGCTATGCCTCCTCCCTTGAGTTATGCTCTGCGCCCTGATCAAATGCCGTCTTCGGAAATGATTATGAATACCCAAGGAAGGTTTCCTCCCCCAATCTCTCAGATGCATAACCAAGTTGCTCAGCAGGGTTTTAGCAAAAGCAGTGGTCAACCATCGAACTTCTTCGATCTGACCTCCTCTCCAGCTCCCAATACCCCAGCGCCGCAAGCTCAGTACGGATCCCAGTTCCAAGGAAACTATTCCCAACCCCAGGTCAGCATGTATACAAACACTTTTCAGTATGGTCAGTCCAATCAACAGCAGAACGGCCGCACGTCGTGTCGTGGAAGCGAATTTGTCAGGACAGTATTCCACAGCATCCTCAGTCCCAGTTCCAAAGCAACTTCCCTCAGCCCGCAGTGTGTTCTCCTCTCACCCAGCACTTGTTTGGTTCCACCCCATATTCAGCTCCTTGCATTAGTACCGGATTTTCTACCCATGGTCAGTTTGGAGGTCAATCAGTGCAGTTTGGTCCCCAGAATCCCAATGTTCAGTTTAATGGATACGACATGTACGGGAATAGGATTCCCAGCTCAGTCAGTTTGTTGGATAGCAATATCAGCATCCCCAGTACTTTCGGTCTTCCCTCGGCTGCCTTGCCCATTAGATCTGCTCCAGAGTTCCCAGTGCCGTCTTCGACTGTAGCTCCTGCTATTCCCCAAATCCCGGGAATGACCCCGGAGGTGACATCTTTACTAAGGCAAATCAACAGCAAATTGATAGATTGACTGTAGGTTCTGGTAGCCTCAAAGTGGTTGACCCAGCTCAAGTAACGCCTCTTCCCCATAAGTTCAAGATGCCAAAGATGGATTTTGATAGTACGGCCTGCCCAAAGACTCATGTGGATACCTACGTCATGACAATGGGGGCGATGGGCTGCACGCCCGAGTTTATGGCTTCTCATTTTCATCTAACTTTGAAAGGTCCGGCGCTCGCTTGGTTTTTGGCTCTCAAGCAAGAATGTCGCTCCACCTGGAGCCAGATCACCGAGACTTTTTTGGAGAAATACCGGGGTAACCTAGAGTGGCATACCACCCGAGACGATCTAGTGGGCACCATTCAGAAAAATGATGAGTCGATCACGAAGTTTTATAAGAGGTGGGATGCCAAACTCAACAAGTTGTCAGAGCTAATCCCCCTTCAAGATCAGAAAGATATTTTCCTGTCATGCGTGAAACCTGTGTTAAGAGAGGCCATTGGAAAGGGTTGGTATCCAGATTTAAGGGAAATGGTTGGTATGGGCACGCAAAGCGAGAACAGGCTGTTTAACCTCACCCCAAGTGCAAATGCCAGCGGTAGTAGCGGAAGTGTAGGATTCCGATACCGGGCACCTAAAGCAGTTTCTGCAATGGCGTCAAAGGGAAGAGAAATGGTCATGGATAACAGCATCAACAACCTGCAAAGGGGAGGCGGCAATGTACAGAATGGAGGGAGATTCCAACCCAGGCCGCAGCCAAGGTTTGATGACTTGGGCATGTCCACAGAAGAAGTCTTCAATGGCCTGCTTCGGACCGGCATGATTAAGCCATTGGACAACTACAACCCTGTCCGCCCTAATCCCAATCTTGATGCTAATAAATATTGCTGATTCCATCAGTTCCCGGGGCACACCACCAACACTTGCATAACCCTCAAGAAGATTATCCAAGGCCTTGTGGATAAGAAGAAGATCGAAAAGTCTCCTCGCCCCAACGTCGTCAACAACCCTCTGCCCAGCAACAATGTGAACCTCATCGATTTTGGTCAAGATTATTTCGTAAATGTAATAGAGTTTGGAGAGTCTGTAAATGGAAAAGCTAGTGGTGATTGTAATGAGATTATGACTGATGTAAATCCTTGTTTCAATGAAATGAAAGACAACTTTTGCTACGTCTTGTATCTTGATGATTTGTATGATTTGAATAATGTTGTTGAGTACGATGAATATGATGAGCGTTTGGTTGTCAATGCTATATCATCTATGGTTCCCAGAGAGTCCCCAATCTCTTTGGAGGAGCTCAGGATAGCAGCTAACTTGGAGGCTCCATTGTCCGTAAATGAGATAAGACAGGCAGCGTGGCCATACAGCACTCGCCCTGCTCCGCTTACACTAGCTGAACTCAAAGAGGCTAGCAAAAATTTTGTGGTTGAAGATCATCAAGAGGTTAATTTGTTGACACGATCGGAAAGAATGTTGGGAATGGATAGTGCTGATCTATCCGGGAAAAGGCAAAGGAGTTGCGGTTTCGAATCCCCAGATTTCTCGAGATCCATACAGATCAGCGGGAAATAAGGAAGTCCAAGAGGACCCGATTTTGTCGCAATTGAAGAGAACCCAGGCTGATATCTCTTTGTGGTCCTTTCACACATCTTCTTACCCCCACAAACTAAAGTTAGAAGAGGCTCTGTCCAAAACCAAGGTGTCCGTCAATGCCACTACAGACGAGGCTTGTCAATTAATCGGAACAACCCAGTAAGGGAACATTATCACTTTTACAGACCTTGATCTGCCTACTTACGGTTCAAAACATAATGAGTCTCTACACATCACTGTGCCCTTGGAGGGGCGTCGAATCCCCCATGTGTTGGTAGACAATGGGTCGGCCATGAACGTGCTTCCTACCAAGATGATGAGCATGCTAGACATTGACGCACAGAGCCTTAAGCCATCCAACCAGACTATAAAAGCCTACGATTCGACATCCAGAGCAGTGTTGGGGATTGTCTATTTGAATCTGTTATTTGGGAGTAAGGAGATGGCAGTAGAGTTCCATGTCATCGACATTCCTGTCATGTTCTTGGCGTTATTGGGTAGACCATGGATACATGAAATCGGAGCGGTAGCCTCCACCCTCCACCAGTGTTTGAAGTTTGTGTAAGATGGAGTTTTGACAACCATTTATGTGGATAGTGTCACTATTGGGGAGACCAGCACCAATACCATGCCAGTGATGGAAATCAAGCTTGACCAAGAGAGCCTGATGCTCAGTGGTTTCACGATCGAAAAGCCTAAAGGGCAGGTCTGCACTATCGATTTAACAACTTCCTCGGACAAAATTCCTCCCGTGTTGAAAATGATGAGGGGCATGAGCTACATCCCTGGCCTGGGGCTAGGGAAGCGTCAACAAGGACCATGTAAGCTTGAGATGCCGGAACCCAAGAGAAATAGGCGAGGTATGGGATACATCGTGACTAGAGAGGACAAAGCATTTGATAAGGCCAAAGCGCTTAAAGAGCGGATGACCCTAGCTGCTGGCAAGAGATACAAAAGGCCTGATGTGCGCCCCTATAGCTGGTCTCTGAACAAGCACTTTGTCAAGGAGGATGGAGAAATGTTTGTTTGCCCGGAACCAAAGCTGAATCACATGGAAGAAAGGGTGAAGATGATACGAAGGTTTGCCACCAGTCAGAACCCAGTGAAGGAAATGCTCGTCAGTATGCCCAGAAGGCCAGGCGTTACTGCCACATATGAGAATAGCTACCATTTTTGGGGGCCCGATTATGTCAACCAGTTTGAGAAGCTTGCCCTAGATGAGCCTGTGATACACAAGATCCGCGGTGCTGAACCCGTAGACATGGATGGTGACCTGGCAAATCTATTCGAATATCAGGGGCTGTCAGATTTTGAAGGTGGTATATTTATAGAGGATATACCTACAGAAGGGTTTGTTGTTGCTGAAGATCCCAGAGATTTGATTAACTTTTCCTCGGATAACGAGGTAGTGGCCATGTTGGAATTTGAGAAGGGGCCAGTTGTGGATCCGAACAGTTTGGAGGCCGTTGCAGAGAGGCAGTTGCAGAACTGGACTTCATTTCAAGGACCGGTCGCTGACAGGGAGACTATGATCAAGAAACTTGGGCTAAAGCCTCGTCCCAGTTCCTCTGCGTCTAAGTTTGTCCCCCGTGTCCTGAGTCATTCCCCTGAATCCCTTGTAATTGAGTTTGAGTCCTCCGATCGGTCTGACGTCCTCACGACGGAAGACCGTCGTCGTGTTGTAGACACTGTTTTCCCATTCGCTCTGAATAAAATGGTCGATCTTTCTGAGTATCCCGTGATTGCAAATCTAACAATTGAACGCTTAACAAAAAATGATCATCAAGATTTAAAAATAATTAAGCCAGATTCAATTGAAGATAATGCAGACTTAATAGATGAACAAATTTTAGAAAATAATTCAAAGCAAGTTTGCGAGCGAAAGGAAAGTCGGGCCCAAGCTGTCGATGAGATATTGACCACGGTGAACCTGGGAACAGCTGAGGAACCCAAAGAAACTCAAATTTGTAGCTTCTTCTCTGGAGTTGAGCGGGATACCCTGATCGAGCTGCTTAAAGAGTTTGTAGACGTCTTTGCCTGGTCCTACAAAGACATGCCCGGGTTGGACACATCTATTGTGGAGCACCAGATACCCCTGGATCCAGAGATCAAGCCGATCAAGCAGAAATTGAGGCAGATCAAGCCCGAGTGGTCTTTACAGGTCAAGGAAGAGATTGAGAAACTCTTGGGTGGGCTTTATCAAGGTGATCGAATATCCGACTTGGCTGGCAAACATCGTAACAGTCACCAAAGAAAATGGAAAGGTATGGGTTTGCGTAGACTTCCGGGACCTCAACAAGGCTAGTCCCAAGGATGACTTCCCCTTGCCAAACATTGACATGCTTGTGGATGCAACAGCGAACTATGAAGTCAAGTCCTTCGTCGATGGCTTTTCGGGTTATAATCAGATTAAAATGGCCGAGGAAGATCAGGACAAGACAGCATTTACCACTCCTTGGGGCACTTATTGCTACACCGTGATGCCATTTGGGCTGAAGAATGTTGGGGCTACCTACCAGAGGGCTGTCACTACCCTGTTCCACGACATGATCCATAAGGAGATTGAAGTGTACGTTGAAGATATGATCATTCACTCGAAAGGGTCAGATGGACAGCACTTCACCGATCTAAGGAAGTTCTTCAACAGACTTCGAGAGCACTCCATGAGACTAAATCCAGCCAAGTGCACCTTTGGGGTTATCCGCGGCAAGGTCTTGGGGTATATGGTCACAGAGCGCGGCATCGAGGTAGATCCCAGAAAGGTCAAGGCAATTGTTGAAATGAAGCCGCCCAGAACTTTCTCCGAGTGAAGGGTTTCATGGGCCGCCTACAGTACATCAGCCGATCGTCAACCAGCTAACTTCTACGTGTGAGCCAATATTCAAGCTGCTGAAAAAGAATCAGGAGGTGATTTGGAACGAAGAATGCCAGCTAGCTTTTTAAAAAATCAAAGCCTATCTTGTTAATCCTCCCATTCTTTGTCCACCTCATGGGAGCAAACCTCTGCTTCTATACTTGACGGTCACAGATACAGCCATCGACGCCATGCTAGCGCAAGAGAGAAAGGACTCCAAGGTCGAGAATGCCATCTAATTTGTCAGCCGCAAATTCCAAGGTAGCGAGTTGAATTACTCCGCCCTAGAAAAGACGTGTACAGCTCTGGTCTGGGTGGTCGGAAAGCTAAAGCACTACATGTTGTCTCACACAGTACATCTGGTCTCCAAAATGGACCCGATTAAGTACCTATTTTAGAGTGACAGAGGTTGCATTTCCACCAGACTGGCAAAATGGACCTTCTTCCTAGCTGAATTTGATATTAAGTATGTGATCCGGAAAGCAATCAAAGGACAGGCTTTGGCAGATCAGCTGGCCGACTCCCCCAGCACAGAAGCCCGAGGACCAGATCTTCAGTTTTCGGATGAGGGGATTTTTGTCGTAGAAAATGGCAACCGGTGGCAGCTATTCTTTGACGGGGCAGCAAACAAAAGAGGTAACGGCATCGGGATGGTATTAGTAGACCCGAATGACATGCACACCCCCATAGCCATCAAGCTAAACTTCTCAGTTACCAATAACACAGCTGAATATGAAGCTTGCATAGCCGGTCTTGAGGCTGCCCTTGAACGGAATGTGGATGAGTTGGAAGTGTTTGGTGATTCCCAGCTGATAATCAATCAAGCCGCCAACAGATGGAAAACTACAGATCCGTGTCTCCAGAGGTATCATGCTTACATTGCAGAGCTCATCGGCCAGTTTAAGGAAGTGTCATTCCAGTTCCTGCCGCGAGATAAGAACAGATTTGCTGATGCACTAGCTACTCTGGCTTCTTTGGTGGAAATACCAGAAGGAAAGTCAATCAAAGCCGTTCAGGGTTGGAAGGCGAGAAAATCATGCATACTATTGTGAGATCGAGCTTGAAACCGTCGATGAGCTGTGGTATAGCCAGATCTTTCAGTATCTCAAGCATGGTGAGGCATCCTTCCCTGTTGATGGAGAGGGTGATCTAAGAGGTGTCCGGGCCAAGAGTTTGCAAGCTCTGAAAAGGCTATCAGCACAATACGTCATACTTGGCAATGAGTTATGGAAGAAAAGGGAAGGTTGCCCACTCCTGCTCTGTATCAGCAAAGAAAAAGCTCAGAGAGTAATGGAAGATGTTCACAACGGCGCCTGCGGACCTCACATGAATGCTCGATCCCTTATGCATAGCATTACCAAACTGGGTTACTTCTGGATCACCATGGAGACCGATTTCATCTAGTTTGTGCGAACTTGTGATAAGTGTCAGCGGTTCTCCAACCTAAACCACATCCCTCCTCATAATCTATATTGTATGATGGGGAATCGATGTCATCGGGAAGATAACTCCATCAGGGAGCAATGGACATTCATTTGTTTTGGTCGTGGTGGATTACTTCACAAAGTGGGTGGAAGCCGCGTCCTACAAAGTGCTCACAGCTAAGAAAGTTGCTCGCTTCATAAAGGAACAAATCTTTTGCCTCTACGGAGTCCCGAATGAGATCATCTCTGACAACGGATCCCATTTTGAAGGAGAAACCGATCGTCTTCTCACCGAGTATAGGTTCAAGTGACATAAGTCGTCGCCGTACAGACCGCAGACAAACGGTGCTGTAGAAGCTGCTAACAAGTACCTTGAGCGAATCATAAAGAAGA
Source organism: Adenophora triphylla var. japonica (assembly GCA_022495995.1). Lineage (NCBI taxonomy): Eukaryota > Viridiplantae > Streptophyta > Magnoliopsida > Asterales > Campanulaceae > Adenophora > Adenophora triphylla. The sequence continues at coordinate 66,252 of JAFEMH010001665.1, forward strand.
TGGCCGAGCGAGGAAGGGACTGGCCAGAGAAATTGCATCTAGCATTGTGGGGCTACCTCACTTCAATTCGGACTGCTACCGGTGCAACCCCATACGCTTTAACTTACGGAATGGATGTCGTCATGCCCATTGAGCTAGAGATTCAATCCCTCAGGGTATTGCTCGAGAATGAGGTAAATGAAATTGAATGGCTCCAAAGTCGATACAACGAATTGGCATTGTTGGACGAACGCAGATTAAAGGCCATGGAGCATAACCGGGCGTATCAGAAGAGAATGGCCCATGCTTTCGACAAAAGAGTGAAACCCAGGAATATCAAGGTTGGTGATCTGGTCCTTAAGATGAAACCTTCGAATCAGAGCAGTGCACTGGGCAAATGGGCACCTGTCTGGGTCGGGCCTTTTCTCGTGAAGAAAATATTCTCCGAAGGAGCAATGCAGCTAACAGATTTGGACGGCAACCCATTCCTGCACCCCGTCAACGGCGACAAATTGCGGCGGTATTATGTTTGATCGAGTCTTCCCCTCTCTATATATAAAAAAAGAAAAGAAAAGAATAAAAAAAAAAGAGAGAAGAAATGAAAATAAAGGCGCAATAAAATTATCCCAGATGAGACTGAAAACCTCCCAAAAGGCAGTCCATGCAAAAATAAGGGATGCGCCCGGTGCTAAAAGAATATACCCAACTAGACTGAAAACCCTAAAAAGGGCGGTCTAGGTAAAAAATAGGGTTGCACCATGTCCCCCTTCTGTCTTCCCTTTCCTAAACACAAAAGTTAATTGAGTCGAACTATGGAGACCTGAGCCCCTTAGTTCTCTTTGTAAAAGGGGAACGTAGGCAGCCACTCGTGATTCGGTCTAAAATGCTGCAAAATCCCAAGTCTTGCCAAAATGTGTTTTGATTACAGTTCCAAAGCTTTTCAAAGATTCATTTTAAGTTAATATTCTTTTTGATGAGTTCAAGCACGGCCTGCTTTTGATTCAAATAACCTGCTGCGACTAAAAGGCAATAATCTTTCAAAATGCTAACATCTATTTTGTCTGCAATAAGTAATCAAGGGGTACTCATGTTCCATACAATAAATCCCTCCCTCAAAATACAAGCAAAAGAGTCCCCTATCTCTCAGATAAGGTGTCTAGAAGCTTGTTCCCGCTCCCGAACTTGCATCTCTACTCTTCCTTTTCCTCGGTCCCCGGGAGGTCCTTGGCCTAGTAATGTCAAATAAGTCGGTTTGAGCTCGTCCCAGCTCAGGTATAGTGCGTGCCGGTGGCTCGATCAGACCAGTCTCCCTCAAAGCTGCCCTGGCAATTCTCTCTCGCCTCAGGGCCTCTCTGCGAGCTATCACCTCTGGATCATCCCTCATAGCAGCTCTCTGAATCTATTGCCTCTGATAGTCCTCAGTAACATCGCCGGTAACATTATCTGGGTTCCCTTGGGCCTCTGTATCTCTGAAAGACAGGCTGGTTGGGTAGTTTGCTCCCAAGTATTCCCGACGGCGAGCCTCTATCGCCAACTGCACAGGACCCTGTTGCTCCTCATACCATATCAAATACTCTGTGGTCAAGAATATAATTCATCTGGACTGCCAAAGAAGTGTCTGAGTGGGAAAGAAACCCTCCAGAAAAGATCTGCAGAAAAACTGCACAGTCTGGGGCTCGGTCATGTCCATCGGAATAGCATCAGTCGTTAGCCTCTCTCTCAAAGCCCGTACAATCTGCTGAGGGTATCCATATTGCCTACTCACCAATGACGGGATGCAGAATGAAGATACATGCAACCCTGGTAGCCTGACTACCACTGACCCATCCTGAACATCTCTCATGGTTTGCAGCCCCCACGCCGAAATCCAAAAGTTCAGATCAGCAGTCCCGTATCGCGTCAACCTCATCTGCCAGCTGTCAACGGCCGCATCCCTCAACAACCTGCGTTGTCTGGTCACCCAAGGCATCGCTGTTTGACCCACTGGTAATGGCCCAATCAAGCGCAACCTCTCAGAAAGCCACAAGGATAACAAACTGGGGCTGCCTGCACCCATGAAAGCAGATCCTCCTACTAGCCTATCAAGGCCATGGTAGGTCTCAGCCAACAGCAGCGGTACAATATCCATCTCCCTTTGTCCAGACTAAATTTGACGAAGGTCCACACCTTGGGCACCCCTGAGTTGTCTGACAACCTCCAGTAACGCACTTGGGCAGACTCCGACATATCCACATAAATAGTAAGCCGATAGGGTAAGAAATACATATATGTCCAGAGATGTAGAAAGATCAAATAGCTCCGGACTGGAAAAGCGCATCCGAGCTATCCGGGTCAAGTCTACGAATCCATCATCCAGAATCATAGATGCCACCTGATCTGCTGGCAAACACAAGAAAGTTGATAATTGTTCCGTGATTGACCGTTCATCTCGGGGAAATGCTACAGTCTCCGCCTCGCCCAAGCCTGTCAATGCTCTGAAATCCTCCATGGTTGGCGTCAGATCATTGTATGACAAAGTAAACACGTGCCTCACCGAATCCCAGAAACACGAAGCTGCCCGGAGTAAATCCCAATCAGCCCTCTAGTTCTTCAAGGGCCAGAGACACGGCATGCCATACTGCTTGTCAATGATTTTCCCATGATGCTTTTGGTGAAATCGCAAAACTTCAACAAAGTCTTGGCGAAATTGATGCTCCCAAGAAGCTATTTCTCTGTTATAGTGCTCCATGGTGATTGAAAGTTCCAACCTTGGTCACAGAAATCGCTTGTCTGTCAAGCTGGGGCTGCTGGTGTTCTCCTACTGAAAGGGCAGTGGCTACAAATGAATCCTGAGCTGATTTAAAAAGGGGCCTGTTACGAGCTTCTTCCAGTCGTGCGACACAACTTGCCTAGCAGACACGACATGTCGGGCGACACATCTGGTCAACATCAGACAACATCAAAGTTCCTGCAAGTCCACCCCCAGGGCACTCTCCGACATGCCGTAGCTGCAATACACCTCCCATCGTCACACACATTCACATGTAAATGTACGGGAGAGGGTCACCCCACCATATGTACCGCTATACATACTCACCCGATACAGTTCCACCATCTCATGTACAAACCCGACAAAGCCGACCATTCAATACAATAACCACATTTCATTCATTCAAACATCATCCCGATCCCAGAACGGATAGATTCGTGCAAACAAGCTAACATAGTTTAACCTTTGCTAACAGAGTAGCATAGTTAGATGTAGTGCTTGGAGTGTTGTTTCCCCCGCAGGTACAATAATCAACTGAGCATCATCAACTCTCGAGGACTGTCCCTCAGCCAAAACCGAGACAAAGATTCCAAATTTGTCAGTCTCCCCAAAGCAACGCTCATCAGTATCATCGGTCTCGCCGCCTAAGTATCAGCAAAAATCCGCTCCCTAGCAAGCAAAATTCCTGTCCTACCAAGCAAAGTTCCAGAACCCAAAGTCAACCAACCATCAACAGAGGCCGTCCCGCACTCAGCAAAACCAGCAAGCTACCAACAACAGTGGTCTAAACCCCTCCGGCAGCCAACACCACCAGCAGCAATAGTAGCATGAGACCCTCCGGCAGCTACATTTATCCCCAGCAGAATCAACGGTAGCGTGAGTCCCCTGGCAGCTACTCTTCACCAATACCCAGTGGTATGAGTCCCTCCGGCATCCACGACCGCCATTAGCAGTAGCATGAGTCCCTCCGGCAGCTACTCGCCACCATCAGTTGCAGCATGAGTCCCTCCGGCAGCTACAACCTTTCACCATTAGCAGTAGCATGAGTCCCTCCGGCAGCTACTCGCCACCATCAGTTGCAGCATGAGTCCCTCCGGCAGCTACAACCTTTCACCATTAGCAGTAGCATGAGTCCCTCCGGCGGCTACTCGCCACCATCAGTTGTAGCATGAGTCCCTCTGGCAGTTATTTGCCACCATCAGTTGCAGCATGAGTCCCTCTGGAAGCTACAACCTTTCACCATTAGCAGTACCATGAGTCCCTCCGGCAGCTACTCGCCACCATCAGTTGCAGCATGAGACCCTCCGGCAGCTACAACTCTCCATCACCAACAGCAATTGTAGTCTAAGACCCTCCGACAGCTACAGGTAAGCACATCAAAGGTATGAAAGCACATCTCTACCATTCCTTGCTTCTTGTTAGTTTCATTTCGAACTACGATTTGGCTTGATTCCCTCCTAGGGATACGTAGGAATCCTTTCTCCAAAGGTCCAGCCATTCGATCTCCCAGATCATTGTCCAGCCCTCCGCCTTATCCCCAGCCGCTCATTGGGATTGAGTCTTATTTTATCGACAACCTAACTTGTTCCATAAGTGACATTGCCTAGGGGCTCTGTAAGTACACCAATCCAATTCGCTACCCTTTTCGGTGCATTTTAATGTGATAAAATTGCATTAAGGGGCGTTTTGGTAAATTCCCGGTCTATTCCGAGACTTCCGGAAACATTCCATAAGTTTCTCGCGAAGGAAGTACCTTTTGGTACTTTGCTCGTGCTAAAGGACCTACAGGGAATAAATCTTTTTGGACCTTTTTGGGTATTTACTCAGAATATTCCAGAAACTGGTTTTAGCGCCAAAAGTAGTTTGTGACACCTTGTGTAATGCGACAAGTTGAGGCATGGAAATTGGTTATAGAAGGTCGTGCGACACACTGTGACCATCAACTGTAGCCTATAAATACGACCCTACCCCTCTCAGAAATGGATCCCAACTTTCACATAATCTTACTCTGCCAAAATTGGAGCGTAACACACACACTACAAACACACACCTCTCTCTCTCCTACCCAAATCCACCTTCAATTCCCCCAATTCAACCCAATTCATCCATCACCTCTTAGATCCTCCATCCATCAACCCAATCTAGTTCAAGCACCTCCAGAAGCAGCTGTAGAAGGGTTCTATACCAGCCTTGGTATAGAATTCATGGAATCAACAAGGGTAACACTCTCAATTCCATCTCTCTCTCTCTCCTACCTTGCTACTTTGATAATTTCATCATTTTACCTTCCTTGGGTTCAGTAATCAGACTCCATCCATCTTGATTACTGAACCCCAATCACAATCTCTCTGTTTAACTTTGTTGATTTGTGTAATTGGGTGCTTATTGTTTGATATTTGTTGAAATTGGTGTTTAGATCCTAAGGGAGTGTGGATCTCTCCATATCCACACCCCCTTGGTTGAATTGTCATTAATTGTTCATTTCAAAGCTTAACTGATTAAATAATTGGATCTATATTTATTGTTGGTGTTGTTGTGTTCAAATCTGTAAGTCTCTGCAGATGGACACTGTGTGTCACGCGACACATCGTGTCTGGTAAGATCCTGTGTCATACGACACATCTAGCCAGGCATGCTATGAGTCACGCGACACACTATGTTTGTTTGCATAGATCCATTTCCTTTGTAATCTGTTCTGATCTGTTGTAATTGGGATGTGGCCTCCCTGAATAAATGGTTCACAAGTTGTAAGATCTCATTTCAAATCAATAAAATTCATGTTTACTACATTTGTTCATTATCAATGTTTGCACACGTTTGTGGATTACTTGGATGTTTAATTAGAAAGACTTGTCTCCAGATGAGGCGTGTTGGGTGATCTCTCGGTTCTTCCCAACACGTAACCTGACCCCCGGACCCATTCTCTTTCAAAGGTTTTTCAAAGTGTACCTTAAAACATGGTGTGGCGACTCCTTTTTTCATCATTGAAAACAAAATTTCGGCCAGCGCACATTCAATACCCCAATACGATTGGATTATCATTATACTCAAGATCGAGAAAGCATTGAATAAGTACAAGTTGACGTGGACCATGACTTGTGTTCAATATAACATCATGAGACAAAGGGGAAATGGAAGTGTACCATTGGAAACGTGAACTCTTACGTTATATTATTTGGGTAGACATAATGGCTTGCTAAAGTCCGCTTATGTTTTATGAGAGTCGATATGATCGAGCTCATTGCCAACATAATATAATCCTATTGGGTCACACACAACTAGAATGAATTGATTAAACCAGAGGAAGAAAATTGAGAGAATCCTGATGTGGCTTAAGACATCGCGCGACAGATCCTGTCCATGGGACTCGTCTGGTCGTGCGACACTTTAAGCCACAGAGGAGTTTCCAGACTAGTTTCCTAATTTGATTAGGAAACAAATATTAATGCTAAAGTAGTATAAATATAACTGTCTGTCAACCCTAATAGCTAGCCGAATTTCTGAAAAGAAAATCACAACATAATTCTCAATATTCTTCCAAGGTTTAAAGGATCTAGCAATCATCAAGAAATCGTTCTTGGTTCATTCAAAGGTGTGGATACTATTAGAGGGTCTTCGTTCGTACGACGATCAAGGCCTGGAGTTCGAAGTTTGTGATTCAAAATCACATTGTTTGCTTGTTTGATACACTACCAGAAACAGGTCATTTAGCGACGGAATTATCAGCGACGGACAGATTCCGTCGCTAAATAGCGGCGGAATATAGGCTTTAGCGTCGGAAAATTTTTGGCGTCAAATTTAGCGACGGAATTTAATTCCGCCGCTAAATTCCGCCGCTAAAACGAATATTCCTCGAATATTCGTTTATTTCCGCCGCTAATTTGGCGGTTGATTTACCGACGGAATATTCCGCCGCTAAATATTTATCAGCGACGGAATTATTCCGCCGGTGAAAATATATCATTTTTTTATTTTTTTATTTATCAGCGTCGGAAATATTCCGACGGTGAAATTAAAATATTTTTTATTTTTCTTTTTGAAATATTACACCGACGGAATATTTCCGACGGTGAAAATTAAATGTTTTTTTTTTTTTATTAAACACCGACGGAATATTTCCGCCGCCGATAATTTAATATTTTTTTATTTATCGGCGACGGAAAATTCCGTTCGATAATAAAATATAATTTTTGTTTATTTTTAGAACTAATTAACAAAATAACAAACTAAAAAACATTAAAATATCATAAATATTTATGATATTTTTGAAAAAATAAATAAATCATAAATATTTATTAATTTTAATTTTATAATGCCATTATTTTTATTTATATAAAATATGAAAGTTATTTTAAATTACTCTCAAAAAAATAAATATGAGTCAATAAATATTATTTTTGAAAAAATAAATAAATTATAAACCCTAAACCTAATACCCTATATACTATACACTATATATACCCTATACCCTATACCCTATACCACTATACCCTATACCACTATATACCCTATACCACATACCACATACCACTATACCACTATATCCTATACCACTATACCTATACCTATACCCTATACATTATAAACCCTAAACCTAATACCCTATATACTATACACTATATATACCCTATACCCTATACCCTATACCCTATACCCTATACCCTATATACCCTATACCCTATACCCTATACCCTATACCCTATACCCTATACCCTATACCCCTATACCCTATGCCCCTATGCCCTATGCCCCTATACCCTATGCCCTATACCCTATGCCTTATGCGCCCTATGCCCCATGCCCCTAGCGCCCTATGCCCTATGCCTGGCGCCCTATGCCCTATACCCTATACTCCTATACCCTATACCCTATACCCTATACCCTATACCACATACCCTATACCCTATATCCTATACCATATACCCTATACCCATACCCTATACCACTATACCCTATACCCCATACACTATACCCTATACCCTATACCCTATATACCCTATACCCTATACCCTATACCCTATACCCTATACACTATACCCTATTCCCAAATTGGTAAATTGCATACAATTTTAAATTTTTTATCCAAAATAAAACAAAAACAAGATTAGTCCAAAACAAGGAACTAACCAACTATTAGACAACACTCTGGAGATTATTTTCCCATAAGTCATAACTAAGATATCCAAAACAAAGACCCACATCATTACTGCCGAGCACACTGTACTCTCGGCCCCCACCACCGTGCATGTCATCATCTACATCGTAAGCTTCAATGTTGACATCGTGAAGGGTTGTCTCCTCGCACTCATCATCAAGCTCCATATCCGTCATCTGCGATGAAGGCTTAGGAGCGACACCCTCTAGGGCCTTGCATTGTTCGGAAGTCAAGGAATGGGAAGTCGAACCCAGTTCGGACCCGGACAGGAAGGGAGAGAATTGAAATGTGGAATTACCTGAAATTAAAGATGAAATAGCACCAGGGTAAGAGCGGCTCGATATTTGTTTTTTTCAAATTCAATTCTTTGGAGAGAGAGAGAGAGAGAGGATGGGAGAGAGGGATTTAGAGGTGTCTGATTAATTTGGTTTGAAAGTTTGAATTGGATTATCTGCTTGTTGTTCGTTCGGATATTTTGAAATTTTAAATGAGCGCCAACTTGGCGCGCTGTTTATTGTGAAATTAATCCATCCGATCCGGTCCAGCTTTTTGTAGATCTGAAATTGAAAAGGAGAGATTTTGCATTTGACTCCCTTGGAATTTAGGTAAACGATATTTAGCCCCTAACAAATATGTCATCACCCTTTCGCTTGAACTTTGGGTGCTCTTTCTGTTGTAGTACAAAGACTATGTCTCCAGTAAGAGTGTCAGGAGCTTCATCGGCTTCTCGTGTGGGAATGTAATTTTCTGTCCATTTTGCATACCCTTCTCCACAACCACTTCCAAGACCTTCTTCTCCTGTACAATGCAAGGCCCTAGAGGGTGTGCTGCCTCCTAAGCCTTCATCGCGGATGACGGATATGGAG
>JAFEMH010001665.1:77500-112500 GCA_022495995.1 Adenophora triphylla var. japonica
TTGGTAACTGTGTCAATGTAGAGGAGGGGAAAGTGCAGGGTTTGAAGAGTCACGATTGCCACGTTTTCTTTGGATAGGCTACTTCCGATTGCTCTCGGGGTCTCTTGCCCGACAATATACGGGTGGCGTTAACGAGTTAAGTGAGTTTTTCCGAGCGTTAACATCGACCACACTTTGCGTGTTGATCACATGAAAAAGCTTGAGGAGAGCATCGTAGTGACTTTGTGCAAACTTGAGAAGATATTTCCTCCTTCATTCTTTGATTCTATGGAGCATTTACCGGTCCACTTGGCATACGAAGCTAGAGTCGGTGGTCCAGTTCAATACGAGATGGATGTATCCATTTGAGAGGTAATTGAATTTATTCTATTTCTAAATAATTTGAGCGTTAACAATATACCTTCTTTAACATTATTTATGTTTTAATCTACGAATGACTTTTAGGTATCTAGGCCAATTGAAAAGGAAGATGAGCAATAGGGCCATGGTCGAGGCCTCAATTTCGGAGAAATTTGTTATCATAGATGAGATTGTTGCCTTTGTCGGAACATATTTTCCTCGATGTTGATACGAGATTGACTAGGGTTGGCCGCAATTACGATGGTGGTTTTCCGTCTAAGGGAAACATCTACTGTATTTTCATCCCACAGTCGGTTGCTCGGCAAACGGGTTGGTACGCGTACGTTAACCGCTAAAGAGTTTGCCGCGGTCGAAACGTATGTTCTTCTTAAGCTGCGACGAGGTTGGGGAATATATCAAGTAAGTCATTGATGTTATGTTTACGCCTCGTCGATTAAATTATGCATGTTTAATTACTGCATATGAAATGCCTTGTTTAACCCTATTGCGAGAATGTTTGAAGATTTAGCTCGGGATTTATCTCCGAACTCATCGCAACTAGGACAAAGAGAATTTCCAACCGGCTAAGGAAATATGTAAATATTTCGTTTCATTCAAATTTATTCTATACACTTCTTTAAACATTCAATCTTAAAATTGTATTAAATTGGTTACAATATTGTCTTATAGATAGCTGAACATCCGGGTGATGCCAAAGCTGCGAGGTTAAGACATTTAGCATCATCTCCGTACTTGAACGTTCATTTATACAACAGTTATTTCGTGAATGGCTATGTGTTTCATACCAAAGCTTACGGGGGCTCTAAATTGACGTGGAATAGCGGTGTGAAGCTTATAGGGAATGATTATTATGGCGTCCTGAAAGAAGTAGTCGAGGTGGAGTATTTCGGTAGAAACAGTGTTGTCTTGTTCAATTGTGATTGGCGGGATGATGTGCGAGGTGTTAAGAAGCACCCCATATTTGACCTCATCGATGTAAAGGACTCGTCCAAACATAATGGCGATGACGTCTTCATCTTAGCATCTCAAGCACAACAGGTATACATGACTCCCTACCCTCGTCCGCGACCCGACGGATTGTGGGCTGTTTGGATGACCAAGGCTAGGAGCATGATTGACAACCTACTCTCGTCGACAACTACAGAGTCGTCATTAGAAACACCCTATCAAGAGGATGAAATGCCAGTGCCACCTAACGTTTCATCAGCTAATCATCCATTAGATGATGTCACTCATATTCCTCAAAATGTTGATGAACCCGAGGAGGATATCTTACCAGTGAATTTGCCAACTCCCCCGCCTCGTTCAGGTCATCTCGCGCACATTGATATTGATGAATCAGAGGAAGAGGAAGAGGAAGAGGAAGAGGAAGAGGAAGAGGAACCAGAGTTTGATTCATCAGAGTCCGAAGACGAAGATGAAGAACTCGAGTTTTGTAGTAATTTAGAGTCCAGTGATGATGATGGGGACGAAGATTAATAATAGTTTAAAGTTTAAAATTGTATTGTGAATGCTTTAGATTATTAGAACTTTAAAGTTTTATATGTATTGTGAATGCTTTAGATTATTAGAACTTTAAAGTTTCATATGTATTGTGAATGCTTTAGATTATTTTTAATATCCGTCGTTTTATATATATTGTGAATGCTTTAGATTATTAGAACTTTAAAGTTTTATATGTATTGTGAATGCTTTATATTATTAATAGTTTAAAGTTTTATATGTATTGTGAATGCTTTAGATTATTAGAACTTTAAAGTTTTAGATGTATTGTGAATATATTGTTTCCTATTGTTAAAGTTGTATATTTTAATAATTTTACTGTAATACGGTATGAGTTCTAGTAGAAAGGGCAAGGGTAAGAAGACTAAGCCTATTTACACATTGATTCTTGGGGCCTTGACCGTCCCGATCCGGTAGCGATGATGTCGACCCTTCACGCAGTAGTACTAGCTCCACCTCGGGGCCGATACTCGGACTACTGTCGATTACGAGGGGAGGATATTGGTCGAGGATATCATCACTTTATGACCGGTAAGTAACTCTTCATTAATTTGATATAAGTTGGTTCCTTTTTGCTTTATATATAATTCATTATTTAAGTTAAAATGTTATTGTATAAATATACTTGGCAGGTTTGTAGGTGGATACCCCACCCCGGGGACTAAGATCGGGCAATGCGGCGGTCTCGAAAAATGACCGAGTTTTGGCCCAACTGGAAAAAATTGCCACGAGAGGCGTAAGGACGATGCGTGGGATGAGTTTAAGGTAATGTGTTAATGGTTTTTATTTAAAACTTAAATGTTAGTTTGTTATTAAAATGTTATAATTAATAATGATTGTACTCTTTTAGTTTTGTAATGTTATCATTATATGTTGTAGGCTAAATATTATTGGGCGCCGGACATCGGCGATGCGACGGCTAGATATGTTTTTCGATGGCTTGAGGCTCACAAGCTATTTAAGGATTTTATTTGTAACATATTTATCTATCCTTAATTAGTTTAATTAACAATGATTATACTCTTTTAATTTTATAATGTCATCATTATATGTTTTACGAGATATTCATATTTTTATAGGTACCACGAAGAAAAATTATTATACTATTCGGCTCGCGGTGGGAGAACAGCCCTTGTGTCCTACTTTTATGACCGATGAGGTGTTTGGTCAATTTTGCGAATATTGGGGGTCGCTGCGGCGAAGGCTATATCCGAACAGGCCAAGGCCAATAGAGCGAGCTCCTCGGGGTCGGCGGCGTTGCATACCGGGACGCTCACGGTCGCCGAGCATCACGACCGCATGGTATGTATGTTAATTTAAATGTAGTAGTGTATGGATGCTTTTAAATAGGTTTATGTACGTATGTTAGCCGGGAGCCAATGTTGATGCTATGAAATCCATAGTTTTAGTGTAAATGTAGTGTATGCATGCTTTTAAATCGGTTTAAATGTTGCATTTATATATACAATTTCAAAGTAATAATCTCGCTTATTTTATTTATAGGAAAGGGAGTATGGTCCGAATATCGAGTTTGTGGATGTTTACGCTAGCACCCATATTCGGAATTCTACGGCGCCCGATCAACCTCCGCAATGGGTTGACGATCGATCTGCACTGCCTTTGTAAGTAAACTACCATTAAATGACTTGATTTTGAATATGTAAATTTATTTATGTACCTTACATTGTGTATATGATTATAATTGTTTGTTTTTATTTTTCAGCCGCATATCAAGCCGCCGTTGTTCCCAGAAGGAACGCCTCCCGCGAGCCGTCCCCTTCGTGCACGATGTTTGGCACGAGGTCACCTCTCGGGGACATCCAAGGAGAGGAGCCCGAGTGTTAGGGATGGGGATTACGGGCGGCAATGCCCGTCGGCGTCGGCCGGCCGTCGGCGAAATGTAGCCCGGCCACGTTTCATGATCCGAGGGTCGACACTCTGGAGGCTGCGTTGGAGGAGGAGAAACGCGGCGGGCAAAGCTTGCGGATGCTTTGGCGGTTCGGACGCAGATGCGGGAGGAGAACGATCGACGTCATGCAGATTCGAGACAACATGCAGAGACTCAAAGACAATTGGCGCCGTTGATGGCTCATCTCGGCCAGACTCGCGGGGTAATTTCCGGCGTCCCCAGGTTGATTGCGGACATTTTTAGACATTTTTGTATTCATTTATACTTGTTTGTAAACATTTGAGACATTTGGTACCCGCGGAGCCCCTCCCCGCCTCTCCCCGCTCCACCCCCTCTCCCCCTCCCCCCTCCCCCTCTCCCCCTCCCCCCTCCCCCTCCCCCTCTCCCCCTCTCCCCTCCCGAATTGGTACGGTGGTATTTAGTTTTTATTTGGTACGGCGATATTTGAATTTTAGTTTTTATAGTTTTAGTTTTATAAATTGAAATGTTATATCGGGTACAAAAATTTTGGTTTCTTGATATTTTAAATTATTTTTTTAAAATTTATTTCGAATCGACGGAATTTTCCGTCATTTGAAATTAATCTTGAAATAAAAATTAATTAAATAAATTAATTTCGTGACGGAATTTCCGCCGCTATAATCATTTAATTTTTATTTAATTTTTAATTTCGGCGGCGGAAATTTCCGTCGCGTAATAAAATTTAAATTAAAATTAAATAATTTCAGCTGACGGTAATTTCCGCCCTGAAATAATTTAATTTTAATTTAAATTTTATTACAAATGACGGAAATTTCCGCCGCTGAAATTAATTAAATTAAATTAATTTTTATTACAGCGACGGAAATTTCCGCCGAAATGAAAATTTAATTAAATTAAATTAATATAGCGGAATTTTCCAGTCAAAACTCATTAATTCACCGGCGGAATTAACTGTAAAAGAAAAAAATAGCGGCGGAAATTGACCCGTCGGAGCACTGCGACGAGCTGGTAGCGGCGGACCACCGACGGAATTTTTCCGTCGGTGATTTATTTTAGCGACGGAAATATAATTTTAGCGGCGGAAATTTCCGTCGCTAAATGACCTTTTTCTGGTAGTGATAGCTCAAGAACGGAAAGCAATTAAGGTTGGTTAATTCTATCTCATAGGAATTCAATTTAATCATATAGAACGGATCTTAGGGCTCTTGGGTTTTTTTTTATAAGATGCTTAATTCCGCTGCGCATGGACCCATAAAACCCAACAGAAACTTGACTTGGGATGGCCCATGTCCAACATCCACTTTGCCAAAGGTCAGAGAGTGATATCATTTTGTTCGACCTTGCCATGGGTGACCTGGCAATCTGCCTCCATATCATCCAACCTTATTTTAAGGTTTAATGACTCCCTTGCATCCAATCCAGGCCTTTCATCTCTGTGTAGGACACAGAGTTTGATTTCTGATGCTCTTCTCTTTGATACGGCCTTCGAGAAGGCGTTCAATCCCTTTTAACTCTTGGAGGGGTCCTTTCCGTCTTGTCTCACCTTGGAGGTGATCAACCTCCGACTGAGGGTGCACCCCTTGCTCTGGAAGGCGACCTGCCCCTGATTCTGTCGACCTCCAACTGTCTCCTTTGGACTGAGCCAGCTTCTTGTTCCCTGTTATTATTGAGCCTGTCTCGTAGGTCACCCATTCGATCAACCGAATCATCCACTAGGCAAGGCCTTTTTTTCTTCCTTCACCCCTAAAGTGCTCAGGGCCCTGTTCTTGGGTCGTTGTGATGGTGCTACGTGGTGAAATTTGAAGTCGTCCTTTCTAGGAGACTGCGGTAGCTCAAGCAGCTCCTCATGAACCTCCAACAAGCTCTGTAGGACCTTCACCCATTCCAATAGTAATTCCTTCCTACTAGGCTCATAATTGAGGGACCTAGTAGGCCGCCAACAGTTGTTAGACCCGTTTGGTGCTTCTTGTTTTGCTAAGCACCCCCTTGGGTGATCATTGGCCTCTTCTCTCTCCTTCTATCCTGGATTCCCACTCGACCATCCACATTGTTGAAATGGGTAGGTCTCCAAGTGAGTTATTAGGAGGAGGATGAGGAAGGTGTGTCGTGCGATTTCCTGTGCCCACATCTGCACATGTGTTGTTTCCACTATCATTTTCATTAGCTTCATCGCTTAAGGCAGTAGCAATATGCCCGTCTGAAACCATGTTTGCAAGTTGCAGAGTTTCAAGATCTAGTATTTTTCGTTTCCCGACAATGGAATCAAACTGATAATGCATGAATCGTCCGGATCAGCATTAGTCCAGCAATAGGCTATAATCCAGCTCCTTAGACCTGAAACCATGAACAAATGACTAGCCGGGATGGTATCCGATTAATACCCTCCGTAGTGATAATGAGATATAGTGTATGAGAATATTAAACGTTAATGAAACAACGTATATCTCAATTGCCAAAATGATGTTACCTTTCTCTGTGGAATGTGGATTGATAATTATAGTGTTTTCATTGGATGTTTATGAATCCTGTAATCATGAAGGGAAAATAGGCGTAACTGTTTCCGAGAATGCAGGAGTCAGTTACTAATGGCGACGTGGATTTACGCACGTGTAGTTTGGTAGAGGTTGGTCGGGGTCGAACTGAATTCGTGCCTTGGTCAGGAGATAATATAAGGGGTATATCGTAAGTCGGACGAATCCAGGTCGGAACCAATGAAGTTCGGACCATATGCTTGGTCGACTGATATAGCTCGACGAGTACATGTACTTTAGGGAGGCTTTGATGGCTCTTTTACGCTTGATAGGCCTTTGGGCCTGTTTGGACGTAGGGTCAGCCCGTTGCGATTAGCATGTCACTTATGTTTACTACCATTAACAAGTTGAAATTTGACTCAAGCTAAAAACCGAAAAAATGAAACTAACTTTCTGAAATAGATGAAATATTATTTAAAATTTGAAGACACTATACACATTTTAAAACAACTGAAGGGGGGACTTTATCCACTAGTGTGGCTTTGCCAATGGATTTTTTATAATCATACTTACTATCTCATTCAAAATACTTCTAAAATATATATTTTCTCCTTAATTCTTGTAATTAAATATAATGACGCAAGGTGTTATAGAATGGAGTAGTGATGCGACACGACAAAATATTATTCCCGTTAAATGGTTACCCGGCCCGAGCATATGGTCTTTGGGGGGCCCTATTTTAGGAGGATAGGGGGCCCTATTTTAGGAGGATAGGAGGCCCTATTTTAGGGTCTATAGGGGGTCCACATTTTATGAGAATATTGTCAAAGTTATAATTATGGTCTGGTTCCCCCGTGTTATATTCTATATGCCGCATATTATATGTTGTGTTATATGCTGCGTATGACGTGTTATATTCTATATGCCGCATATTATATGTTATGTGATATATGCCGCATATTATATGTTGTGTTATATGACGCATATTATATGTTATGTGATATATGCCGCATATTATATGTTGTGTTATATGCTGCGTATGATCTGTTATGTGATATATGGCGCATATTATATGTTATGTGTTATATGCTGCGTATGATGTGTTATATAATATATGTCTCATGTCGCATGTCTCCTGTGGATGTCGCATGTCGCATGTCTCCTGTGGATGTCGTAGGTCGCATGTCGCTTCTTGGTTCTCTCAGCAGCTTGCTGATGTCTCCGGGAGAGATCCGAGCCTTGACAAGTTTAGGGGTCTTGGCCTTATCCAAACGTAATCTCAGGAGAGATTTCCCTCCAATGACGGTGTGACATGTGGCAAGTGAAATTGATAATGATGATGTCACCTTTGACTTAAAATTGATATAAATACTCCTTCCATCCTCATTAAGGAGGTATGTTTTTATTTTGAGCTTCTCTCTCCTCCCTCTCTCTCTCTCTAGAAATTGTGATATATGTTATGTGTCGGATTAATGATTCTCACGCCGGAGGGTTTTTGGGGGGAAAATCCCCCCACCCTAACGGTGTTTTCTCTTGTAGGTCCCACATTATTTAGGACCTCTTGAAGCGTGTTTTTCCGGTCCGGCCACCGTTACTACCCCGGTCAGTTTCCTGTGCAACCATTTTTTATGGCAGCATCAGTTGGTTCCGTTGCCGGGACCTGACATTTTCCGGCGAATTGTGCCGGAATAGAGGAGCCAAGTATATTCAAGCTAGAATTCAACGGTGGGGGTGGCAAGGGCCGGACTGAATAGGCGAAATTGGGAGGAATCAACAGTTTGCGTTTTTCGTTTTTCTGGAAAAAGGAAATAGGTAAGGCCAAATCTGGAAAGCTAGATCTGGTAAGAAAGAAAGAAGGTGTAGAATCTATCTGAAGCCATTTCGAAAGTTTTTCTCAAAATTGTTCGCCGGAAATAATGAAAACGGGCAACTTTTCTGTCGAAGGCTCGTCGGAGTTGTAGTCGGAAGGGAAGAAAGCATGGGTTTAAAGCCTGGAAGGTTCAGTGGGAAAAATAACAAAGCAGCGGCGCAACTAGGCCGCAGGGCGGGATTAGGTTGGGATCAGATCGGAATTGCGGGGAATTGAGGTTAAAGCCGCTTTGACTGTCGCCGGTTGGTGATGTCGCCGCCGAAGGAGCAAGATCCGATTGTCGCTGAGGTTGATTGTCGCCGGTGGGAGCCGTGCGTTGGATTGTCGTTGTTCGGAGTTGTCACGTTTGGGGTTGTCGCAGATCTGAGAAGTCGCCGTTGGGAGGAGATCGTCGCCTAAGGGACCGCCGCCTGGTAGAGGTCGCCGGTGGAGAAGGGTCGTTTCCTAGTGAGAGAGAGAGAGTAAATGGAAAGGGAGGAAGAAGAATGAAAGTGAAAGGGAAATGAATAGAAAATGAAAAGAAATTGAAATGAGTGAAATAAGAAAAAGAAAAAGCAAAATGGGAAGTAAAAAGGAAATAAATATTGGTCAACTGGAATTACTTTTTTGGCTGTGGGCTTGGTTCAAAATGGGTTGAACAAAGTAAAATGGATTCTCAGCCACCAATTATCTTAATGGATCAGCAGGTGGATCATTTTCTTGGTCAGTTATTTTTGTTAGCTTGGAGGTTAATATCAAGGGTTGGCCGTTAAGAATTCCGTTAAATTTTTGAAGGGTTTCGTCAGAATCGCAGCAAATCTCTATCAGGTCACTTATTTCCATTTTTGCCGTATATAGTAAATAAATGTTTGATATTGCATGCTTAGTAAAGTAATGACCGATATATGCAAATGTGTTTTTAATAAAGATATGAAAATATTTTTGAAATGTGTTTATCATGTTAAATGGGGGGCTTTAACTTGATATTACCTTAAGTGATATTAAATCTGGTGTTCAATTTGCTCTAATTATTAGATGGAAAAGAAAGTGAAACACGAGGAAAATAGTGTGCAAATGAATATATGATTAGAAATTCTGGTGCGTAGTAAAGTCAAATATGCTCTATATTTACTATGCTAACCTGATAGAATAAATCGGCCTAATGCGTTACTTGCCTAGTTCCCGCTCCTAACAAGAGATAATAGGATATAGAAACTTGAATATGAATGATTATAATCTAGCGGGAATAAGCTCCGTGAAATGGTTAAAGTATATTTTGAAACAATGTTTTGATAATTGGCAATTTCATATGAAAAGAATAGAAAGAGGTGCTTGGCGACATATGAAAATTTGTGTTTAGTACTATATGCAAGATAGTTTGCCAATATCACCTTTATGTTTTTACATGATGTATTCTTTGATAAGAAGTAGCGAATTGCATGCCTTCTCGAGAGTATTTGTTACCTTTTAGGCAGTGAGATTTGGTTCGGGAAGAAGGAAGCCGCCGGAGACAAAGATTGCCAGCCAAATAAATCAGGTTAACTCTTCCTTTTTTTCATGGTAGCCTTTACTTTGATAAAATGAAAAGTAGAAAAAATGGTATTGTTATTTTTCTTGGGCTAAGAATTTAAGACAGCAAAGGTGGATTGAGAAAGTCAAAAGTTGATGGGAAGGACAAGTGTGGGACAGCCTTGGTGTTGAATCCATCCGAATTATCGTTAACCTTCGCCAGGTCGTATCTTCCCATCTTTTCTATTCATGTCAAATTATTTATATATGGACACAGTATGTGAGGACATGCTGGCATGCTTAGAAACTCTGTTGCATAGCAAAGTCAAACGTGTTCTTTGTTTACTATGTTTACGTGATGAAATGGTTTGATTTTACGATAAAATCCCTTGGACGAAAAGTTGAAAGTGTGTTAAAGATGACTAGAGTATTAAATTATTATGAGATTGTCTTGGGCTTTATTCAATTTTGGGGACATGAATTATTAATAAGAGTTATTTTAATTAGCAACCATCGTTTAGAATGGGGTTTGCGAAAATAAATTCTAGTAGTAAGATATTGGTTAATTGAACCTATGAGTCGAAATGCGGATATGAAAAAATATTTAAATGTGGCGACTTTTTATAAATGGATAAAGCGTAGGTAATGGTGTACTCATGAAAATGCTAGTGTCGACGTTTATTAAAAAAGAAAGTAATTGTAATTTTTATATGAATGAGACAAATTTAATATAACTGAGATATATGGAGTCTATGTTTTGTGAAATTGATTATGTGATATTATGTTGCAAAATGTTGTTGATGAGAGATATGCTTGGCCGCTAATGTGGAGCGTGCTTTATAAATATGAAGATATAAGATCAATATAGCGTAATGCCCATGTGCATGATTCCCTTAAGGATTTCTAATATGCCCCTCAGAATGTGTAATATGATATGAGAGCACTTGTTGTTATTTGCTAAAGATGAATGAACGTGTATTAGGATTATCTTGTTGTAGCATGTTTCATGCCAATTTTTAGACGGTAACCTGAATTGGTTGTTTAATTGTGAAAGTCGTCAAGTTAGCAAAATGCGAATCTTGATCAAATTAAATATGAAAGAATTATGACACTAGAAAAATAATATTCCATGAAATAAAATATGTGAGTTTTATGCTATGTGTTTATGTGCAAAATTATGTCGGAATTGTGAAAAGATATGCTATATCGAACAAAATGAAAGTGTTGTGGTATATGGGTACGTGGACCCGCTACATTTTTTGAAATCTTGAAATGATGAATAGTGAGAAGTGGCAGTCGCGATAATATGTTTGAAATGATAATGTGCTCAGTAAAATGCGAAAGATAGTGGTGGATCGTTATTTCTCTCATTTGTATAAAAGTGCATAATATTTGCTTATTGTGTTAAATACAAAGAAAATGTTTACTTGATTTGCAAATGACTACCTCATGTCTTTTGTAGGGACTCTGTCAAGTGTGACAAAGTCGGCTAAGTAACTTGGAAGGACTCGCATCCCGAACTGCCTATGTGTTGATAAAGATTGTTGCCGCTAAAGCTGCGACAAAGTTGATAAAGATTGTTGCCGCTAAAACTGCGACAAAGTTGATAAAGATTGTTGCTGCTAAAGCTTAAAGATGGATTGCAAAAGCTTGAAGATAAGGGGCGGTGCCTTGGAGATAGTGGTTCCTTGGCACCAAACCTTGCGACCAGGGGCCATTGAGGCCCAGGCGCGGCGTCTGGAGATAGTGGTTCCAGGCGTCTAGAAAAGTCCCAGCTTTTTTATGGGCGGGATAAGGGGCGGCCACCTAGGGACAACGAGGCTCAGGAGCCAAACCTTGCGACCTGTGAGAGTGCAATTCCAGGCGCGACGTCTGGAGATAGTGGTTCCAGGCGTCTAGAAAAGTCCCAGTTTTTTTATGGGCGAGATAAGGGGCAGCCACCTGGGGACAACGAGGATCAGGAGCCAAACCTTGCGACCTGTGAGAGTGCAATTCCAGGCGCGGCATCTGGAGATAGTGGTTCCAGGCATCTAGAAAAGTCCCAGATTTTCTATGGGCGAGATAAGGGGCGGCCACCTGGGGACAACAAGGCTCAGGAGCCAAACCTTGCGACCTGGGGACAATGAGGCCCAGGCGCGACGTCTAGAGATAGTGGTTCCAGGCGTCTAGAAAAGTCCCTGCTTTTTTATGGGCAAGATAAGGGGCGGCCACCTGGGGACAACGAGGCTCAGGAGCCAAACCTTGCGACCTGTGATAGTGCAATTCCAGGCGCGACGTCTGGAGATAGCGGTTCCAGGCGTCTAGAAAAGTCCCAGCTTTTTTATAAGCACAGGGGGGCGGCGGCTTGGAGATAATGGTTTCAAGTCGCCAAACCTTGGGCTGACATCCCGAACTGTTGGGCTGACATCCCATGCTGTTGGGCTCGCATCCCGAACTGCTCATGTGCCAAAGTTGATAAAGCGGCCCCAAAGTTGATAAAGCGGCCCCAAAGTTGATAAAGCGGCCCCAAAGTTGATAAAGCGGCCCCAAAGTTGATAAAGCTGCGACAAAGTTGATGAAGTTATCAGAAAAGTCCTGGTTGAAAAGCCAGGCACAACGGGATCTGCACTGGCAGACTCGGGAGTCCTGGCAGAGGCCTGGCTCAGAAAAGTCCTGGTTGAAAAGCCAGGCACAACGGGATCTGCGCTTGCGGACTCGGGAGTCCTGGCAGAGGCCTGGCTCAGCACCCAGCCTAGCCTGAGTGGCGAAGCTTATGTGATCTAGCCTAGCCTGAGTGGCGAAGCTCCCAGCCTAGCCTGAGTGGCGAAGCTTATGTGATCTAGCCTAGCCTGAGTGGCGAAGCTCCCAGCCTAGCCTGAGTGGCGAAGCTTATGTGATCTAGCCTAGCCTGAGTGGCGAAGCTCCCAGCCTAGCCTGAGTGGCGAAGCTTATGTGATCTAGCCTAGCCTAAGTGGCGAAGCTCCTACGACCTGGAGATATTGGTTCCAGGCGCGGCGACCTGGAGATAGTGGTTCCACGCGTCTAGAAAGTCCCGGCTTTTTTACGGGCGAGATCAGGGGCGGCGACCTGGGGATATTGGTCTCAGGCGCCAAACCTTTTGACCTGGTGACATTGAGGCGAGATGTCACAGTTTGAAAAGTTTTTGAAAAGTGAAAAGTTTGGCGAGATGCCACAGTTTGAAAATTTTTTGAAAAGTGAAAAGTTTGGCGAGATGCCACAGTTTGAAAAGTTTTTGAAAAGTGAAAAGTTTGGCGAGATGGCACAGTTTGAAAAGTTTTTGAAAAGTGAAATGTTTGGCGAGATGCCACGGTTTGGAAAGTTTTTGAAAAGTGAAAAGTTTGGCGAGATGCAACAGTTTGAAAAGTGTTGACAGAAAAGTCCTGACAGAAAAGTCCTGACTTTGACAGAAAAGACCTGGCTTAAAGGTGCTAGGCAAAAGCTGAGCAGCGATGGAACTAGTTGATTTGGCCAGATGGTCTGAGGCGCAAGATTTGGTTTAAGGCGGTTTGAGTTTTATTCGGCATGATTGAATGCGTTTCGTTAGTGATGCGGTTTAGCATCAAGTAAGGTTTTGATCAGCGCGGTTCTGATCAGCGTGGTTCTGGTTAGCGCAGCTGGATTAGTAGGGTTTTGATTAGTGCGATTTCGATTAGCGCGTTTGTGATTGTCGCGTTTTAGTTATCGCATTTTTGATTGTCGCATTTTAGTTAGCGCGTTTGTGATTGTCGGGTTTTTAGTTAGCGCGTTTGGGATTGGCGCGTTTTTTGTGCTTTGATCAGTGTGGTTTGGCCAAGTGTGGCCTCAGTGCGGTTTTTGAGCCAAGTGTGGCCAAATAGGTTTGGCCGCGAGTTTTGTTTAGGCCAAGTGGGTTTGGCCGCGATTTTTGGTTTAGGCCAAGTAGGTTTGGCCGCGATTTTTGGTTTAGGCCAAGTGGGTTTGGCCGCGATTTTTGGTTTGGGCCAAGTGGGTTTGGCCGCGACTTTTAGGCCAAGTGAGGATTGGCCGCGAGGTTTAGCCCAGGTGAATCTGGGACCTGGGTGTATTTTGGTTTTAGAGTTGGTTCAAGAAAGACCTAGCTTAAAGGTGTCAGGCGCAGATGGACAAAAAGGAATAGTAAGTCGCCCCGAAGCTGAGTAAAGCTGAAGGGCGAGAAGCATAGTTAGGGAGTGAGGCTGCCTAAAGACAAGCCTCACTCTTTTGAAGGGAGTAGTATGTATATAGAGATAAAGGTCGTAAAGTGAATCTTCGATGAACTATCGAAGCAAAAAAGATAATTATTAAAGCAAAATGCAGTAGGCGACATATAAAGTGAGAGATCAAGGTAGAATAATGAACGCAAAAAATGAAAAGTCAAAGCAAGTTAAAGAAAGTAAGCAGTATCATTCAAGTTAAAGTTAAGGATAAGTCGCAGATTGCGACGACCAAAGTATGAAAAGCGAAGGTAAAAGACAGAAAAGTAAATTATTTTCGTATAGACCCAGATCAGAGTAAATTGTTGAAAAGATGTCAAAAGTCAAAGGGATCGAAAGGTTTTTGGCAGAATGGTCGAAACAAATTGTAGGGAAGGAGAGTTATTCGAAAGCCCAGCGACCAGGGTTCATGTCGCTGGCATTTATGGATCTGAGCCGTATAATGTCGGCTCTCGTATGATTGGTTCCCGCATATTTTACCAGCCAAAAATTTACAGAAATGATTGAAATGGGAAAGAGAAAATGCAAAAAGTTGAAGTAAAATGAGAAGTTAGTAATGAAAGTGTTGGAAAGATCAAGGAAATGGACCTATGTTTTGTCCCAGGGAAGTTGACTCGATGTGATAAGTTATATTTTGTTGTGTATATTATTTTACTCCTCAACTCGATCATGAATAATCGAGCTAAGGAGTCGGGGGCTTCTGATAAATGGTTACCCGGCCCGAGCATATGGTCTTTGGGGGCCCTATTTTAGGAGGATAGGGGGCCCTATTTTAGGAGGATAGGAGGCCCTATTTTAGGGTCTATAGGGGGTCCACATTTTATGAGAATATTGTCAAAGTTATAATTATGGTCTGGTTCCCCCGTGTTATATTCTATATGCCGCATATTATATGTTGTGTTATATGCTGCGTATGACGTGTTATATTCTATATGCCGCATATTATATGTTATGTGATATATGCCGCATATTATATATTGTGTTATATGACGCATATTATATGTTATGTGTTATATGCCGCATATTATATGTTGTGTTATATGCTGCGTATGATCTGTTATGTGATATATGTCGCATATTATATGTTATGTGTTATATGCTGCGTATGATGTGTTATATAATATATGTCTCATGTCGCATGTCTCCTGTGGATGTCGCATGTCGCATGTCTCCTGTGGATGTCGCATGTCGCATGTCTCCTGTGGTTGTAGCATGTCGCATGTCTCCTGTGGTTGTAGCATGTCGCATGTCTCCTGTTGGTTCCCGCATGAGGGACGTTGGTTCTCGGATGTCGGATGTGGGTTCCTGCATGTCGTAGGTCGCATGTCGCTTCTTGGTTCTCTCAGCAGCATGCTGATGTCTCCGGGAGAGATCCGAGCCTTGACAAGTTTAGGGGTCTTGGCCTTATCCAAACGTAATCTCAGGAGAGATTTCCCTCCAATGACGGTGTGACACGTGGCAAGTGAAATTGATAATGATGATGTCACCTTTGACTTAAAATTGATATAAATACTCCTTCCATCCTGATTAAGGAGGTATGTTTTTATTTTGAGCTTCTCTCTCCTCCCTCTCTCTCTCTCTCTAGAAATTGTGATATATGTTATGTGCCGGATTAATGATTCTCACGCCGGAGGGTTTTTGGGGGGAAAATCCCCCCACCCTAACGATGTTTTCTCTTGTAGGTCCCACATTATTTAGGACCTCGTGAAGCGTGTTTTTCCGATCTGGCCACCGTTACTACCCCGGTCAGTTTCCTGTGCAACCATTTTTTATGGCAGCATCAAGTAGATATATGGAACACATTTTTGTTAATTTTGATGAAGTTTGCAAAATATAGTCAAACTTTAATTTCAATAGCTGATTTAAATGAATTAATGATTAAATATATAATTTTAATGCCATTGTCTTAATGGAATTTTAGAAATTATATCAACAAACAAAATAACACTAGCATTATTCAAGAATTAAAAAAAAAAAAAGGAAATCAAAATGGCTTATGTTGGGACTAATAATCAAGAGATGATCCGTATATGGAAAATGCCAAGTGGTAAAGGCGTGTGGGGTGTTTTGGTCAAATTTCAACAAGCGTGTTTCGATGAGAAGAAAAGTGACTAAAGTGATATGAATCTAGGTACAATGATTATCCCGTTGAATAGAAATGGACACAAGATGTTTGTTGACTAGGGAAAGCCCTTGAACAACTTGTTCGCCGGCATAAAACCCCGGGAGGTTCTGGTACCTGCCTTGACCGGAAGTTTACTAAGTGTTTTTCGGTGATTACAATGCTAAGAGCGTATTCAAAGGGAGCTTAGGCTAGAGTGAACGTGTGTGCAAAATACAGTATTTGATCCCTTTTATACCTCAAATAACGACTAATTCACAAAGAGAAAAGATAGGCCTAAAATCTCGGGAGTAATGTTGATCTTGTTGAGATATATTCGCCATTTGTTTGTTGAGGGAGGAGATAACGATCTGTTGTCGAGGAAACGTCTTTGAATTGGTCTTCACTTCCTTTGACACGTTCCCTGAAAAATAGGGTTAACGTAACTATGTTCCAACCTGCAGAAGATCAAGTTGTAATAGAACAACTCAAGTTCGTTAGTACCAAGTTGTTTGATGCAAGTTGCAAACAAGTTGATTTAAAAACGCAGGGCCCAACAATTGCCCCCAAACTTTTTGAATTTTAAAATAAGGAATAGAAAGAGACAAAAAGATTCAAAAAGTTTGACAAAAACGGATGAAAGGAATGGCGGTTTTAAAATGAAAAGGGACGTGATGGGACGGTTTAAATAGTTCCCAAAGCAAAAAGGCATGATTGTTTAAAAGTCTCGACCGCTTTTAATCTCTCCACAAATAAATACACTCCTTTTCCAACTCTCCCTTTTACCAAATCAAAACAGTAACTTCAATGGTGGTTTCTAGAGGAAGAATCAAGGAAGAAGACGGGAGAGAAAATCAAGTGGGAATTTCCGGTGAGTCTTTTGCTTCTTTTTCAATTTTCTCTTTGATTTCCTGCTTAAGTCGTAAAATGGGGAGGAAAAAGATGGTGAATTTAGTCGAGAGCGGTGAGGGTTTGCCTGAGGGTTTTCTAACCCAAAACATGTTAAAAAATCCTGACAAAGAAAAGTGTTCAATTCCTGCCGCCAACTTAGAGATCATCAAGAAAAACCACGCTATGGCGTACGAAACCGAATTCTTCACACATCCTGACCTAACTTCGGAATGTTACTCTCCTGAATGGGTATGCTTCCCTGAATACCCCTTTGTTATCAGTTTGAAATTCCCTTTTCCAACTTTAATCACCAAGTTTTTTTGTTTCTTCAAAACTTAACTACGCCCAAATCATGCCACAAGGTTGGAGATGCCTTCAAACCCTAGTTAGGTTAAGTGCGGAAACAGAGTTGGAAGTTGGTTTAGAGGAATTTGCTTACACAACTGAGTTTAGGGGTTTTGGCTTAGGGAGATTTTGTTTTAGGGTTAGGACCGGCAGAGAGCCTTTCTTAAATGATAACAGTGATCCCGCTGATAGAGGGTGGAAGAATAAATTCTTCTTTGCAAGGAGGAGCACCCTGGTGTCAAAGGAGGGTGCCAATTTCAAGTGGAGGTCTCAAGGTAGTATAGATATTTTTTCTTATTCTAGTAATGTTTCTTAATAATTTGCTAACTAACTCCCTGGATTTCCCTTGACTTAGCGGCTAAGTTGAATGTGCTTTTACCTTACAAAGATAAAACAGAGGAGAATGTGAGAAAGATTTACCAGTTGGAACCACTAGTGAGGACTTTCAAAGCATTGCCAGTCCTTTTTGTTGCAGATCCTGAAGGAGAAATCAATCCTGAACAAGCCCAAGAAACTAACCCTGAAGAAGCTTTATCTGAACCTATCAATATGTCCACAGGTTAGTCCAACATTTTAGAACTCTGCCTATCTTCAACTTTGTTCTAATTCCTTTGAATTGTTCTAATTCTACACCCCCTTTTTTGCAGCCACTCGATCTAAAGATACTGTGAGCGCTGCAGACTTACTGGCTGAGGCCAGGGCAAAAAGCTTTGCAAGGAAAGATAGTAAGCCTCCTACCCCCAGGTCTGTGGTATCTAGCTCCAATGTGAATGTGTCCAAGAAGAAAGAGGAAGCAAAGAAGAGGAAATTGGTGGAGGCTGAGGCTACAGACGCAAGTGATGACATGGATATGGTGAAAATAGGAGAGAGGTTTAAAGCTGCAGTGCCAAGTTTTGTTGATAAGGTAAAATGAAGAGACCTTGAACCTTTACCAAAGAGTTGATAGAATATTAACACTTCCTTTTACACAGGAAATTATGAGCCCTATCATGGCCCATGTTGATGCTCTGAAGATCAAGGCGGCAAGATGCAGTTATGAAGCTGCGGAATCAAGGAAGGAAGCCACCAAAAGTGCTGAAGAAGTAGAGAGGTTGAAGAAGGAAGCGAACAAGTATGTTAGTGAAATGGAGAAATTGAAGAAGGATTTTGAGAGGTTGGGGAAGGAAGTGGAGGTAGCTCGTGCTGAAAACGAGGCTCATATGAAGGAGCTTGAAGCCGCAAGGGGGGACTTCAAGTTTAATGCTACCAAGACATTGCTAGAGGCCAGAATTCAGCTGATGGAGGAATACAAGAATGGACAAGCCTCAACTTGGAACTTGGAGGAGGAGAGAAGAATTTTAGAAGATCACATGGGAGAACCAGTTGATGCAGAGGAGGTGAACTCAATGGCCCTTGAAACTTTGATTGATGACACTGATAAAGCTTTGAGTACCATAGTGGTAGCTCAAGTTGAAGAAAACGATCATGGGAAGGAATCAGCAGCACCATCGGCGGCAGCAGGCCATAAGGTTTAAAGACAATTTGAAACTTTTTTGAGCATTTTGGATGGGAGAACAAAAATAATTTTTTTTTTGCTTTTATTTGTCATACCTCTGTTGGTATGTACAAAAGATGGGGGGTCTGTCCCCAAGACAAATTTATTTTGGGGTGTAATGGCTCATAAGAGCCCAAAACAGTTTATTTGGGGGTACTAGGTTGGTCTAGTACTCCAAGCTTTATTATGTTTTTAAAGGATTAGTTGGCTTACCCAACTTGTCCTCTAGTTGCAAAACATCTTTTGAAAACACTTTAAGGTTTTAAAGAAGTATTTGGGGTTTTTCAACAATACTTGCTTGTTCATTAGATAACATGTTGATGTTATAAGCCGAAGGTAACATGAAAATGTTACAACCAACAGTTCACAACTTGAATAAGTGTGAAATCGTGCGCCCAGGCAAAGGTGTCAAAACCTTAATTCATAAGAAAAGATGAATATCTTTTAACCATATGTAAATTGTACCTTTGATAGAGGTAACCGTTTGAAGAGATAGAACAAGCATCAGCCGTCCTGGCGTGTCAACAAGTTCTATCCCTCTCCAGCTAGAGTTTCAACATGTATCAACCGTACTGGCGTGTCAACATATTGAAAATCTTCTTCTTAGATCTAAACATGTTGGAGCCGTACTGGCGTGTTAACATGCTTAGACCTACTCCAACTTTAGGTCCCAACAAGTATCAGCCGTACTGGCGTGTCAACATGTTGGGCCTACTTCGTTTGTTCAAGTTGTACCTTGCAAAACAAATTCATGTTAGGGTTGCGCTAACGCCCCTCTGATGCTTAAGTTAGTAAGGATTCTCAATAAAACTTGATAACTTGAAATATATGAATGAACTTGACAACACAAAATAAATCGTACCTGAGAAGTCTAGTTGTAAATAACTGGACTTACATAAAATAAAGTTTTAAGTGGATGGCGTTCCAACTTCTAGGGATTCTGTCTCCACTTGGGGTTGACAACCAATACGCACCCTTGCCAGCTTCAGCATCGATGAGATATGGGCCTTCCCACTTGGGAGCTAGTTTACCTGCATTCAATTCTCTTGTATTTTGAAATACTTTTCTCAAAACTAAATCACCAACCTGGAACCTTTTGACTCTGACATTTTTGTTGTAAGATCTCGTAATTCGTTGTTGATAAGCTGCCATCCTTATCTTGGCTAAATCCCTGATCTCATCAATTGTATCTAAATCTTGAGTTAGCAAGAGATTATTTTCATCTTGAGTCAATAAGCCATACCTTGCTGTTGGGATTGTCACCTCGACTGGAATTACAGCTTCTGCCCCATACACCAAAGAATATGGAGTTCTACCTGTGGCTCCTTTTGTAGTGGTCCTATCTGCCCAAAGTACAAGTGGTAACTCTTCAGCCCACTTTCCCTTCTTTTGATCTAGACGCTTCTTCAAGTTGTTGATGATCAACTTGTTGCTTGACTCAGCTTGACCATTAGCTTGAGGGTGAACAGGCGTAGACATGATCAACTTGATGCCCCAGCGAGTACAAAAATCTCTGGTCTTCTTACTTATGAATTGTGACCCGTTGTCACATATAATCTCTGATGGCACGCCAATCCTGCTAATTATGTTTTTCTTTAGAAATGAGATTACCTCCTTATCTCTTACCTATACATAAGCTTCTGCCTCGATCCATTTTGAGAAATAATCGGTCAATGCCAACATGAACACTTTGCCTCTGGGAGCCTTAGGCAACTTGCCCACAATGTCCATGCCCCACTGCATGAAAGGCCAAGATGAGACTATAGAGTGTAGAGGCTCAGCAGGTTGATGCAAGATGTTGCTGTGTCTTTGGCAAGCATCACATTTCTGTACATAGCTCATGGCATCCTGACGCATGGTTGGCCAATAATATCCTGTTTTGAGGGCCTTTGACGCTAACGCCTTTCCGCCAGAATGATTCCCACATATTCCTTCATGGATTTCTTTAAGCACCAGTTTGACTTGCTCATTATCGACACATCTCAAATAGTGTCCTGCAAAAGACTTCTTGAATAGCACATTATCTATCAAAACGAAAGTTGAAGTACGAATCTTAAAAGATCTAACATTCTTAATATCTGGTGGAATAGTTCCAAGTTGAAGGAACTCAATTACAGGTTGGGTCCAAGAAGGTTTAGCATCTTGTGCCCCAGTAGGTTGAATAACCACTTGAGTTTCCTCAACTTGGTCTATTACCGGGTACTTAACATAAATAATGGGGATATTAGTATGCAACATTGATTTGCAAGTTGAACCCAAGTTGGCCAAGGCGTCCGCTTCTGTGTTCTCCTCTCTAGGGACCTGTTCCAAAGAGAATGATAGGAATTTCGAAGCTAAAGCCTTAACATGTTGGAGATACAGAGTCATCTTGGAATGCTTCGCCATATAACTGCCATTAAAATGGTTAGCTAGCAATTGAGAGTCAACAAATACATTTATATGCGTAATATTTAAACTTAAAGCTGTAGTTAAACCCATGATTCAAGCTTCATACTCAGCTTCATTATTTGTTGCACTGAATTCACAAGATACAGCTTGAGGTATGATATCAACTTGAGGGGATTTCAGGACTATTCCCAAGCCAATTCCTTTGGAATTTGAAGCTCCATCTGTAAACAGTGTCCAAAATCTAGGAATAGTTTTACCTTCAAGTTGTTGCACTTCCAATTCCACCTCGGGTTGCAAACTTGGACTGAAGTCAGCTACGAAATCGGCTAGGGCCTGAGATTTGATGGCTGTTCTTGGCTCATACGAAATATCATAGGTGCTCAACTTGACCGACCACTTGGCCAATCTGCCCGACATCTCTGGAGTTCTCAACACATTCCTTATAGGATAATTAGTTCTAACAGGTTATAGAATGCGTTTCAAAATAATGACGCAGCTTGATTTTGTAGCGGCAGTAGTTAAGGCTAATATTAATTTTTCAAGATGAGAGTACCTTGTTTCAAATACCTAATAGAGACTTACTTACATAGTAAACAGGATGCTGTTCACCTTGGATTTCCTTCACCAATACTGCACTAACAGCATTTTCAGATACAGCTAAATATAAATAAAGGTGCTCACCATGCTCTGGTTTGGCAAGTAGGGGTGA
Source organism: Adenophora triphylla var. japonica (assembly GCA_022495995.1). Taxonomy (NCBI): domain Eukaryota; kingdom Viridiplantae; phylum Streptophyta; class Magnoliopsida; order Asterales; family Campanulaceae; genus Adenophora; species Adenophora triphylla. Next base: position 99,242 of record JAFEMH010001665.1, read on the forward strand.
CATCACCAAATATTCTTTAAGTTGTTTAAAGGCTGCCTCATGTTGGTCAGTCCATCGAAAGAGTTTATTCTTTCTTAATACTTCGTAGAATAACCTGCACTTATCAGATGACTTAGATATAAATCTATTTAGAGCAGCTACTCTACCTGTTAACCTTTGGACGTCTTTAATATTCTTGGGAGATTCTAAGTTGAGAATGGCTTTGATCTGTTCGGGACTGGCTTCAATTCCTCTCTTGGTCACCATATATCCCAAGAATTTACCTGCTCTAACACCAAAGTTGCACTTTGCTGGATTGAGCTTCATGTTGAAAGCTTTCAAGATGTTGAACGCCTCAGCAAGATGCTCCACATGATCCTCAATATGCTTGGATTTTACTACCATATCATCTATGTAGACTTCCATCGTCTTGCCAAGTTGATCTTTGAACATCTTGTTCACCAACCTCTGATAAGTTGCCCCTGCATTTTTAAGACCAAATGGCATAGAAATATAACAATATATACCTTCCGGAGTCATGAATGGCGTATCTTCTTAGTCCGAGGGCTCCATTTGAATTTGTTGGTACCCTAAAGACGCATCCATGAACGTCAAGATATCATGGCCAGCTGTCTCATCAACTAGAGAATCAATATGAGGAAGAGGGAATGGGTCTTTCGGACAGGCTTTGTTCAAGTCTGTGAAGTCCACGCACACTCGCCACTTGCCATTCTTCTTCTCTACCACCACAACATTAGCTAACCACCTTGGATATTGAACTTCTCTGATCATCTTGGACTTCAAAAGCCTCTCAACTTCATCCTTTATGATCTGGTTCCGCTCCTGGGCAAACTTTCTTCTTTTCTGGTGGACAGGTCGGATGGTTGGGTCAATGTTCAACTTGTGAGTGATGATGTCTTTGCTTATCCCTGTCATGTCTTCATGCTTCCATGCAAAACAACATTTCTGACTTTTCAAGAACTCAATCAGCTCCTTCTCAACTTCGGATGGGAGGTCTACCCCAACTTGCACTTGGGCCTCAGGATTCGATGCATCAACAGGAATGCTTTTTGTATCATGCTCTACTGCTTCAAGAACATCCTGGGCCTTTTTCTTTAACTGCTATGCTTGACGGGGGACTGAGCTTGCTTTCATATTGACCTTGTAGCATTCTTTATGCTGATTTCCCTTCAACTTGGCCACACCCCAAGGTGTTGGAAACTTGACGCACTGGTGATAAGTTGACGGTACGGCCTTCATGTTGTGGATCCAGGGTCTTCCCAAAATGACATTGTACGAGGAAGAACACTCAATCACACAGAACCTTTCCATAGAATTCATACCCTTCAAATAAATAGGCAACTTGATTTCTCCGACTGTTTGCTTCACTTCACCACTGAACCCTACCAGTACGGACGAGTTCTTCACAACTTCGGACAAAGGAATACCCATATCTTCAAGGGCATGAGTGAAGATTATGTTGACTGAGCTGCCGCCATCAATCAGAATTCTCTTGACCACACAATTAGCAATTTTCACCTGAACAACTAGACCATCATGATGAGGATCCAACGTGTTGTCCTTATCTTCATCTTCAAAGGAGATGACATGACCATCCGTGAAGTCATGATGCCTTGAGGGCAATTCTGATTGATCCTCCTTAGAACTTTTGGCATGACGCTTGGCTGCAGAGTAAGTTGTGCCACAAATATGGGACCCACCTGAAATAACATTCACTACCTTGGTGGCTGGAGGAGGTGCAACTTTCTAGGGTCTAGACTGCTCCCCTGAATCAGGTTCTTTGGATTCACTTCTGACCCTCTTCTTGCCCAAAAAATCCTTAAGAAGACCCTTGGACAATAAATGAGCAATTTCCTTCCTCAAGGCAAAACAATTCTCGGTGGTATGCCCAAAATCCTCATGAAATGCGCACCACTTGGACTTGTCCCTCCAAGTTGTTGACTGGTCGTTCTTCTTGGGCCACCTTGCTTTATCTCCAAGATTTCCCATGGCGCACAGGATTCCTGCAATGTCCACAGAAAAGCAGTATTCAGAAATTTTTGGATAATCATTATCATCTCCCTCTTGATCATCATCTACAACATGAATTCTAGAAGATTCAGATTTAACAGGGGGTTTGCCCCTGTCGGACTTATAATGATGGGAATCCGATTTTCTGTCAGAGGGCTCAAATAGAGGAGTAGGAGTCCTCCCAGTTGATTTCCCCATTGCCAAGCTGTCTTCCTCCAATCTGATGAAAGGCAAGGCCCTGGTTCTGATTTCTTCAAGTTGTTTTGCAGGGGTCATCACCAACTCGTTATAGAACAATGAGCTCTTCTTCAAGCCTATACGGAATGCTTCCAATGCTGTGGATACGTCCAAGTTGGGTATAGTCACTGCCTCCTTGTTAAACCTGTGCAAATACTCTTTAAGATTTTCGTTAGGCTGTTGCACAATTCTATAAAGATCACTAGTCAACTTGTCAAATGCCATATTGCATGAAAATTGATTAATGAACATATTGACAAGTTGAGCATAAGAAGAAATAGAGTTTAGAGGAAGCCCTGTTAGCCATTTTAAGGCCGGTCCTGACAAGGTTGAGCCAAAGCCCCTGCAAAAACATGCTTCTTTAAAAATAGGGGGGATGCTTATGATATCCATTGATTCCTGATATAGCAATACATGCTCTGCCGGGTCAGTGCTCCCATCATACTTTTTCATATGAGGGACTGAAAATTTCTTTGGGATCTCCACACTAGCTATTGCTGGAACAAAACGAGATTCATTATAGCAAGTTGGAGAAACTTGGTGATATGGCAAGTTGACTCCAGGCACGCTTCAAAGCAACTCCTTAATGGTTTGCATTTCTTTAACAAGTTGGTTCTCTGCGAAAAGAGGAACATTATTAAACTGAGGTGCGAAAGTATCGAAAGTATTAAAGAAACTCCCTGTTTGCCCCATTGAGGGTGTAGCATAGGTGTAGCAAGATGACAGCGCAGGTTGGCTAGCTGGTAGGCTGAATCTTGGTTGCTCGATTGGAATGGATGCCATGATCATGCTTTCTGCTGGCAAGGTGTTGGACATAGGGATATCTCCAGCATGGCTTGGTCCTGTACCTGCACCAAACAGAGATCTAGGAAGTAAAGGTGAAAACGAAGTAGATACTTGGTTTTCAACTTGCTTCCCTTTACGCAAGGCATCGATGGCATTGATCATCATGGTGTTTGTATGCTCCTGAGCATCCAATCGGTCATTCACTTTCTTTAACATATCGGCCATGTTGGACAGTATCTCCAAATTGACAGCTTCTGCATTCGGAGGTGGATTACCTTGGATGCCGGAAGCAGGAAGTGACCGACTCCTTTCACCTTGACTGCCGGACGATGGATTAACCATTTCTACGCAAATAATCAAAGTTTCCCACAGACGGCGCCAAATTGTTTTGGTCAAATTTCAACAAGCGTGTTTCGATGAGAAGAAAAGTGACTAAAGTGATATGAATCTAGGTACAATGATTATCCCGTTGAATAGAAATGGACACAAGATGTTTGTTGACTAGGGAAAGCCCTTGAACAACTTGTTCGCCGGCATAAAACCCCGGGAGGTTCTGGTACCTGCCTTGACCGGAAGTTTACTAAGTGTTTTTCGGTGATTACAATGCTAAGAGCGTATTCAAAGGGAGCTTAGGCTAGAGTGAACGTGTGTGCAAAATACAGTATTTGATCCCTTTTATACCTCAAATAACGACTAATTCACAAAGAGAAAAGATAGGCCTAAAATCTCGGGAGTAATGTTGATCTTGTTGAGATATATTCGCCATTTGTTTGTTGAGGGAGGAGATAACGATCTGTTGTCGAGGAAACGTCTTTGAATTGGTCTTCACTTCCTTTGACACGTTCCCTGAAAAATAGGGTTAACGTAACTATGTTCCAACCTGCAGAAGATCAAGTTGTAATAGAACAACTCAAGTTCGTTAGTACCAAGTTGTTTGATGCAAGTTGCAAACAAGTTGATTTAAAAACGCAGGGCCCAACATGGGGTAACTTAAATGAGCTGTTTTTTTTTATCATTTATAACATGCACATGCTTACAATTACAAATTTCTGTTGTTGTTGTTGTTGTTGTTGTTGATGGATGTTTTTATCCTTTCTCTCTATTGTCTATGGTCCACTACAACTATATTTTAACTAATTTCACTGAAAAAAAATATTCTAGCATTTATTTTTTTAAACATATCCTAGATTTTGTATAGACCTTCAACATTTATCTTAAATACTCTTATTAATTAATTTTGTTATTTTTGAACTGATATGCAAATCGACTGAAAGTTTAAAATGTTTCCTCTTTTCCTATCCGTTAAATACTAAATAATATTTAACGGATAGGAAAAGTGAATTTTATTGTTGTTCTTATAAGCTATAATATGAAAAGTTTCTAAGTAAATAAGTAATATGTAAATAAATTAATAATTTATAGGTTTATTAAAAGTGCTCCTTAGGAGTGAGTCATTAACATTTATACTAGACGTTTCAAATATTATAAGCTGCACCATTTAACAAGCATTTAAAGTGTTGGATTGTGTATTAGGAGTGAGTCATTAACATTTAAACTAACATTTATAAATGGGCAAATTGCAATTTAGGGCATGAAGTCGAGGGGGTGTTCTCGAAACGGGACCCCATATCTAAATTTTGTCAAATCAGGGTTCAATATCTAAATTTTTTTGTCAATTAAGGGCTTTTTGACGGATTTCGTTAGAAAACTCATTTAAGTGACATGTGACACGCATGTGCTGGACAAGTTGGACTAAATTGAAATGCAAATTAGTTATTAAGAAGTGAAATGTAAATTTTTAAAAATTGATGACCGTTACAAAATATTTTTTTAAAATAATATTTTTTGAAAATATAATATATTGTGAAAAGTTGTAATTTTTTTTATAATTTTTAAAATATGTTAAAATAAATGTTATAAATATAAAAAAATTGTATTTTTAAAGAAAATAGTATTTTTTAAAAAAATAATTAATTTTTAACGTAAATCTTGTAAAATAAATGTTATAAATATAAAAAAAATTGTATTTTTAAAGAAAATAGTATTTTTTTTTAAAACAAAATTAATTAATTTTTAACATAAATCTTGTAATATTTTTTTAAAAAAAATAAAAGTAAAAATTGTATTTTTAAAAAAAATAAAAATTTTGATATATAATGTATTTTTTTAACAGTCGTTAAAAACACAACAAAAAAAACAAGATCTGGGCAACTCACTTCTTCTTCTTCATCCCCAAAATACACCTTCAATTACAACCCTCTCCCCACCTGCCTCATCTGCCACTTATCCCTCATAGCCACCAAACCACCACCTCCTCTGCCCCCTCCAAAGCCCGCCCCTACACATCCCCTTCTCAACCACTTGGCCTCATCTTCATCAATCTCTCCCACTCCAAACCTCTCTCTCTCTCTCTCTCTCTCTCTCTCTCTCTCTCTCTCTCTCTCTCTCTCTCTCTCTCTCTCTCTTTAAACCCTCCACTCCCGGCACAACTTCTCCCGGCAGCAATTCAGGCGACGCCGGTGCATCCTTTCAACCCAATGTCTTCTTTCTGTTGAAACCACCACCAGACCCCCCTTCCTCTTCGCCGACTTCGTTCCTCCCAGATCTGGCCGGAAGCCGTGAATCTCTTGCGCTCAAAAATAGTGGAAGTGGTTGAAATAATGGAAAAGTTGGGTTTTGATTTGGAGAATAGTAAAATGGTTTAATTTGAAATTTTGTAGAATGTGTTTTTATTTGAAGAATTATTAAATGGGTTTTGATTTCTGGTAGATCTGGACAAAAAGTTGGGGCTTTGAAGAATTGTAAATGGGTTTTTGTTTGGAGAAGTTGAAGATGAGGGTAAATTGGTCATCTTACATTCCAAGGAACCTTGTTAGATTTTTTCTCGCAATTTTTGAACTTTTTCTAATTGGGATGAACAGAGTTGTTTGGAGTTGAGATCTTTACTAAATTTATGGGTTTTCAGTTTAGTTTTTGGAGTTAGGTTTGAGATCACCATGTCAAACACCCAATTTGTTGGACTCAAATCTTGAATTTTTTATTATTTTTTTTAATTTTAATCTTTGATTTTATATGATTCTGTTATTTGGTTATGTTAGCGAAATGGTGATGGCATGGAAGAGCTGGTGGCAGTTTTGGGTAGTGGAGATAGTGGTGGTGGGTGGTTGTGCAAAAGGTTGAAGATGAAGGGAGATATACATTTTGACCCCTAATCTATAGTTTGTAATCACTTGGAATTAAAATAATTTCATTTAACCCCCTTGTTTATAAAATATGTCATTTAACCCCTTAAAAGTTAGTGCCAATTCAATTTAACCAAATCTGTTATTCATGTGCGTGGCATGTGCAACTTAACTGTGTTTTTAACAAAATCCGTCAAAAAGCCCTTAATTTACGAAAAATTTAAATATTGAGCCCTGGTTTGACAAAATTTAGATATGGGGCCCCGTTTCGAGAACACACCCTCGACTTCAGGCCCTAAATTACAATTTGCCCTTTATAAATAGATAATTGACACTTGTTAAATTTGTTAAAAGTGCAGTCATATATTATTGAATGTCAATGCATTTGTTATTGAAAGCATTGTACTTTTTCTGTCCCATAATAAAAACTAGTTAGTAACCCGTCAATACTCGACGGAGCATAATAATAGTAATTGATTAGAAAATAAAAAGTTAATTTTAAACTGTGATTTTATGCCCACCCCTATGGTTACTCAGGGGAATTATGACTATTATATACTCATCTCTGTCTTGAGATCGATCATCTATCAGTTGCATATTCAACTTGTGTAGTGTTAGAAGCGCTTATCAAACTTCAAAAAGTTATAATATCCAAAAGCGGAGAAGAGGAACTATAAGTTTTTTACTTATAAACCATGAAGAGCGTTTCACCAGAGAGTACATTTTTGTTCATCCAATCTTTTGTGACCTCTAGTATCCAGAGAAGCAACCATGCCTCTTTAGGTTTTAGCTACCAAAATACTTCATTAACCAAATTACTCAAGATTCACGTGGCATTTTTTTTTATAGAAAAGAACGTTGAAATTTAACGTGAAATGTCATATTTTCCCCTAACAAATCATACGTGGGCATGATAACATAAGTTAGGTTTTTAACAAATTTTTCATTGATTCACAGCAAAAGGTCAATGTGGGAAAGGGGTTTGCCAAAAATTCAATGTTGGTAGTCACATTGCAACGGTTGAACAAACTCGGATAACTAAAATGCATTTGCCCAACAATATACATCATGTTTCAAATTTAACATAAAACTGACTACTGTAACGCAATAATCCATTTTGCATTTCAATTTGTACCAACAACAAAAAAGCCGCAATAAACCAAGAATGATGGTTGAAAAGCTTAAGATCCATCATCCCACAAACATAAGTAGCTAAAATCAGAGTGTAGCTGAAATAGGCGAAGAATGCCTGTCTACAACGCTCATTCTGGATCAAGGGAACCACCAGGTACCAGCTGTATTAAATATATAATTATATTATCAATTTGTCTCTGATTATAGCAAAGAGTGTTATAATAGATATGATACTTACAATCGCAATATTGTTTCCATTAAGTAAAATTTGATCAAGTTGTGTTATTCTTCTACCTTCATGTGTGAATTCACTGCAGCAACGGGAAAAACAACAAAAAGAAGAGGCATCAGCGAATGATATCATCAAAAATGTTCATAAAATTTGGAAATATAAGACTCCGTGTAACGTATCTACAGATGCATTAATCATTTTCCTTCTAACTAAAATATATGGAAATAAGAAATTTACATATGGTTATAGAGATTTCGCATATGTAGGAACAATGTCAGAAGCACTACGGGCTACATCAGTAGCATCAGCGACAGCAATTCCAATATCAACCTTCTTAAAGCAGGAGCATCATTAACTCCATCTCCGGTCATTCCACAAATGTGCTTCTAGCTTGCAGGCGCTTTACTATCTCGTATTTGTGATCTTAAACAAAAATCACGAGAATTAACAATATATAATTAAAAAAATATAGACCAAAAGGGGGAGCGAGAAAGAGAATTTAACAATATATAAATGGTGTACCGGGGAAAACACCAGCAAAACCATCAGCTTTCTCAATGAGATCGTCAATTGGTAAAGCAGCAATGGACTCGTCCTTGTTTTGTCCCAGTAAAGCAAATGAAGGATACATGTTGTTTTCACTGCATATAGAGATAAAAGAGAAGACGTGTAACAAATCAAACCACAGATATAGAGCGTGCAAGTGAAAGTTGATACAAACAACAGACTTTAATACAAATATAAATCCTAGGTAACAGTACATCCACCTGTTCCCGAAAATACTATGTTAACTTATCCTGACAGATGCTTTGCTCCTTTTTTGTTCCTTTACTTGTCTAAAATATGTATAAATTTCATCATGGAAATAGTGTCTCATTGGAAGAATAACTGACCTTGCCCCAGTGATGGCCACAAACTGTTGAACTTTGTCACGGTGTCCCCTACCTAACTTGTTCTGTCAAGTAAATTCATCAATAAAAAAAAAAGTTCTGAACTTGGTCAGATAATCTATTACATCACAAGGTCAACATAAGCTAAGAAATAGGGTATTCTTTTAGATTAGCAAGTATTGCTTAAATAAATACCTTAGAAAAACATTAGGTTCAATTGATTATCCTAAAATTAGTATTCAAAGTTCATTCAGATAGATTTAAAATTAAAAAAAAAAAGTGGGAACATCATTCAGGGATGGATGGAGTATAAAGGTGTATGGATACAAAAATCATGAACAACAATATATATAAAAAATATAGACCAAAAGGGGGAGAGAGAAATAGAAGTTAACAATATATAAATGGTATACCGGGGAAAACACCAGCAAAACCATCGGCTTTCACAATGAGATCGTCAATTGGTAAAGCAGAAATGGACTCGTCCTTGTTTTGTCCCAATAAAGCAGATGAAGGATACATGTTGGTATTCCTCCTCCTTGAACCTTCTAAAATAATCTCACCTTGCCTTCCTTTATCCCATTCTCCTGACAAAAGGTACTCAGTAGGGTCCCTCCCTTCTTGACAGTGTTGTTATCTGTAGCATATATATAGGCTCTGTGCATCCCTATTTCTATGAGTTAATGAAAAACATACACACACACATTACACAACAAATAATAAAACTTTACCAGGCAGTTACAACTACGCAGAGAACAAACAACAATATAAAAGGCTGCCACCATTTCCACAATTTCTTCCTGTTCTTTAAATCAAACACGCTTTATTAACATTCTACTTCTTGATTTGAAATAAGAATGAAGATAAAATTACAAGTGGAAATGATAGGTATAATCAAAGGCAGAATATTTTATACATATAATGAGGGTCTTATTGAATCCTGGTGCGCAATATTGAGCATTTAAAACAACATTAGCGACAACATTTGCTTATTCTGCAGTTAATAAGGCGGCAGCAAAGTGGAGAAGCAAAGGAAGAGGAAGCATATGTTATAGGTATGGGCATACATAATGTTCAAAATATATAAAACGGATTACTAAGCAGTCATGTTTAGGGGCATAATATAATAGGAAAATATATGTGATACAAAGGCATTGAAAATTAGCTTCAGCATTGTTAGATAAATCACAAAGTACTAAATAAAACGAAGTCAATTCTTGGTTATTCGTTGGTTCAAAACTAATCAGAAATCACAAAGTACTAAATAAAAAATTGGTTCAAACAGAGTATAAATAAATAAAACCAAGTCAATGCTTGAAAACTCATTGGTTCAAAACTAATCAGAAATCACAAAGTACTAATATTGATTCAAAACTAATCAGAAATCACAAAGTACGAACTAAAGTATTGGTTCAATCCCCCACGCTAAGAAAAGTTTCCTTGGTTTGTTTGATTGCTTTAGTAACCGATAGTTGGGCTTCCTCACTATTCGAAACATCGCCCAACAAATGTTTCCTTGGAGTCATGTCCTCATATGTTGATGTTGAACAACTATCCCCCATAAATTTCACAGGATGACCCTACATTAAATAAAATAAGCATAATAAATAACATGCACACTTAATTTTTCATGGAAAGAAAATAACAAAAAAAAAGTGAAGTAGAAGAAAAATAAAATTGACAATGGATTACCCCATCATTATCATTCATGTTGGACACATTTTCAACTTCTACATTTGGTCTAGAAGCCACCTCCTGCAGCTTAAAACAATTAAAAAAATATTATTTATGACATAATATTGATAGACACTGTAATATAGTTTGCACTTACATCAGAATTTGCCAATGATAAAAATTGAGCAATGGTGACCACATCCTCTGTTATTTTCTTCACCGTGAAAGATCGTTTCTCCTCGGAAGAATCCATGGTTCGTTGGTCGACCTCAACCTTGAACAGACATTGCCTTCCAAACATATTGCAAAAGGATTCGGGCAATTGATCCTGCTATATATTAAATATCGTTTAACATCCTATAACCATACATTACATTTTTTGGTTGAAAACTAATAAGATAAATTAGTACCTCTGAAACTTCAGCAAGAACTTCAGCAGCAGACATCTTAAGCATGGAAGAAGCGATACCATCGAATAGCACAAAATAAGCTTCGGCCGCATTTGTATCGTTTATATCCACGACAACAATCCTAATTTTGAACCTAAATGAAAAGAAATTATAAATAAATAATACGAATGAAGAGTATATACATAGTTGTAACCGACACAAATTTATTTATTAAACCTCAGGACGGTGTTGTCATAAGGGGTACTGCATTTTGGACAACTCTTTGTGTTCTTATCAATTCCTTTATTACGCCTTGGATTGCTGCATGCGTCATAATACCACCTAGCATGTGAATCCACCTCATATGTGTTAGCTAATGTGGTATAGATGCCAACATGTAATGTCATGATTATATAGCCGAAGAGTATATACATAAGTGTAATCGACAAAAGTTTCTTAAATATTTATGGCATACCTCTCTGCATTTTAACAAATCAGTGATTGTCTTGACTTATACAAATTTTGTCCACTCGTCACTATTGATAATCTTGCTATCATCGGTGACAGTCAAGGTACGACTATTAGATGTTAATCCACTGTCACGCCTATTATAAAATAGCGATAAAAAAAACTCGGTTACTTCACACAAACAAATAAGATATTGATAATGAGATGAAAATGAACTTCACACAAATAAATAAACAACATTCTTTAATAAATGCATAGATTATCATTAAAGTTTAAGGTACCAACTTGTTTAGAAACTCTGTTACTTCGGGAATAGATGGATTGATAAGAATCTTTGAAGCATGAGTAATAATACTTCTTTAAAAAAAAATATAAAAAAATATTAAAATTAGAATAAATATTTAATCATATTTACCTTGAAATCTCGACAACATTACGAACTGCAAAACCAATATAACCGGTTCTTCTGTATTTTCAGCTCTATTATTAATATACATTTTTAATTCTTCTCCATAAGACTCCCATAAAATAGCACATAGTTCGAATTCGATGTCACAATATTAGAAGGCAATACATAAATTTAATAAAATATTTATAATTTATTTCGCTTCATTACTCATTTAAATGCTCTTTTATATTGTCTATAATTTCTAAGAAACTGGGTATAATAGTTAAAATCTAATTGAAGTTTCGCATGTTTCTTGGTTGTCACTGTTGTTGTATATCAGATGATGATTATAGCTAAATACTTCTTAAGAGGAATTTGTTTAAATGCCAATATTGAGCATAATCGAGTTATATTTAGGAGAGGAATTTGGGATTCTCAACCAATATAGAAGAGAAAGGGGATCAACATGTATACTAATTCCTCCCAGCTAATGAAGAGTCCCTAATAAAGAAAACCTTTCTCTAAAGCAGTTGACTGCTCACAGACTATGTCTACTCTGAAGTCAAATGCTCGGCAAGCAGCTGCATTAGCGGCGCATAAACCATGTTCAGAGGAAAACGCTCACGGGGATATAAAAGCTATAAAGATTAGCCAACAATCACCGAATTCCAAGTGATAACGTTTCTTCCAGGCATTTTATCAAACAACTTCCTTTCACTCTCCAAATTAACTTATATACAAAGATCAATTTGGAATCCAAAACATAATATATTACAGGAAAACACAAATAGGAAGTCGAATGAAATATATTATCTGACATAGTTTATGAAAGTGGTCATTCTCCTCTCGAGGGCTATACCCTGTATGATACAAACGTAGTGTTATGTCTCTTAATCAGACTATATATGGATGCATATGTGATCCAATCTGATACTTTTACTATTATTGAGCATTCATGGTTACATGAACATGAACATGGCATGATACCAGCAAAGTTAACTCAAGCCAACACAAAAAATAAACATACCTATTTACGTAGCTTCAAGGCTATAAGAAGAATCATTGTGAAGAGTTTAAACAAAATCTTTGTGTAGAAAAAAATAAAAAATAATTCTACTCATAAGAAGAAATATTACCTTGAGCGTTGTCATCAATGAAACGGAAGAAAACCTCTCTTAGGGTTAGGGTTTATGCAAGGGAGAAGAGGGAAATATGATGCGGTCTCTGTTTCCCGATTGTTGCGCGGGAGAAGAGGGAAATATGATGCGGACTCTGTTTCCCGATTGTCGCATATATTTCCTATTATCACTGGCGTTATGAGATCGGAAAAAGATAAGGACTTTTAATTTAATTGACGTGGATAGTCTTTATTATCTCATCTCATATTTAACTCTTTTCCATTCAAATTAAATTAAGCTATTGTAAATTAATTAGGACTTTTAATTTAATTGAAAAACAAAAGTGAGATGATGACATGGAATTCCACGTCATTAATCCACATGGCGCGATGTAGAAGCAATAAAATACTCTCATATATAATATTTATAGATGCATTTTGATTTTTTTTTTTCAATTAAGTTGACTTTGACCTACATTTAATAATAAAATATTTATTTTTATGAAAATTTAAAAATAGTTATGCATAGTGTTTTTATTCGTGCATCAGTAACCATTTTTAGAATAGTATGATAATAATCAAATTTTGATAACTTTTTTATCAAAGTTTAACTTAGTTGACCAATAAAGTCAACTAAGTTAAACGAAAATATAAATGAATTACATAAAAACGAAAGGGAGAGGCTATTGCCACTACAATAAATACTAATTAGTTATTTTCTTGACACAATTACCCTTACCCTTAAAAGAGAC